>SJYX01005623.1:266196-325923 GCA_006410675.1 Oreotragus oreotragus | reverse complement strand
GAAATTAAAAGATACTTACTCCTTGGAAAGAAAGTTATGACCAACCTGGATAGTATATTCAAAAGCAGAGACATTACTTTGCCAACAAAGGTCCGTCTAGTCAAGACTATGGTTTTTCCAGTGGTCATGTACGGACGTGAGATTTGGACTATAAAGAAAGCTGAGCACCAAAGAACTGATTCTTTTGAACTGTGGTGTTGGAGAAGACTCTTGAGAGTCCCTTGGACTGCAAGGAGAACCAACCAGTCCATCCTAAGGAATATCAACCCAGATGTTCATTGGAAGGACTGATGTTGAAGCTGAAACTCCAATACTTTGGCCACCTGATGTGAAGAGTTGACTCACTGGAAAAGACCCTGATGCTGGGAAAGATTGAGGGTGGGAGGAGCAGGGAACGGCAGAGGATGAGATGGTTGGATGGCATCACTGATTTGATGGACATGGGTTTGGGTGGACTCTGGCAGATGGTGATGGACAGAAAGGCCTGGCATGCTGTGGTTCATGGGTCACAGAGTCGGACACAACTGAGTGACTGAACTGAACTTTGTGGCCAAATTATTGGTATTCTCCTAAGAACCAGGCATTCGTGGCAGGCTTCACCTGCAAGATCATTAACAAACAGCACTCATCATCTGCAGAGGGCTCGGCACTAAGGGATGCCCATTGGTAGCACCCTCTGGTAGTGGGAAGAATAGGTCCTTCAGTCTCTAAAGGGGTTCTGGGCAGCACAGCATGTGTCATCTACACACACTGAGTACATAGGTATAAAGAACTGGAGTCTATTCTGTGGATTAATCCTGTAGAGTCTATCCCCTCTACTCTTCTATCTGTCTGTCTTCATGCAATAAATCAAAGACTGCTTTGGTAAAAAAAAGTCTAGATTAATATTGAGAATGATGTTAGACATTGATGCCTTATACTCCTTATGCAGCTGGTAAGAGAGCAACACTATAATTTCCTCTTGGCTGCTCCCTTATTACATTTATGATGGTTAGTGTGGGTATGCTGATCAGCAGAATAGAATTATATCATTTCAGGGTCTTGAGCATAATAATCAAAATACTTCTGTTGGTGGGAATGCAAACTAGTACAGCCACTATGGAGAACAGTGTGGAGATTCCTTAAGAAATTGAAATTATATATGCAGGGATAGGAAAGGTGATCACTATTCTCCTCTTTCAGGAAAGCAATGGGCTATTAAGGAAAAAAAAAAAAAAAAAACCTTCCAAAGCCCACTACTAAATTGATGCTTATTTATTCTATAATTTCCGACTCATCCTTTTCCAGCCTAAAGCAGAGGCTGTAGATGGACCTTGTTCATGTAGGTTGATACGTGAAATGAGCATATTAAAATCAACCTCAGGTGTCTACCCTGTCTCTGTTTTATCCATACCAACTTGCCATCCTGATATATAGCCTCTCTCTTAACTTGGGAAGCCATCTTTTGGGGTAGCTTAGTTTTAATAACTCATTCTGGACACGCTTCTCTTGCTTATTTAACCTCAGCAGTCTGCCTTAGCCACAGTCTGGCATTTGCCTTCCAGGCTTGTAAATAAAGACCTTAAATAAATGAATGTCTAATTCCAGCTTTCAACCAGAAGGATGTTTGTGAACTAGCTCACTGCTTGCCTTCCTGGTGTTCTGACTGAATGCAGGAGGATATTTACATTGTCAAGCCAAGTTTTCCTAATTTGGGTCCAGAAGTTCTAATCTATACAATAAGGAACATTGCTGGATGGCCCATCCAAGATTCATGGGATTATTCATTTTTTAAAAATTGATTAAGATATTTGCCTGGTCTTAACTTGAGTGGGGCCACAAAGAGAGATCTCTAGGTCCAGATGCAGAGAAAATTGTCTCAAAACCCAAATTTCCTCACTTTACAATTTGGGGACAATTCTTTTTTTTTTGCAATAGAAATGCCCTGCTCTTCTCCCATGAGTCTTCTGAGGCTGCCTGTCCCCACCACACTCTCCTCTACATTGCTTATACCCCAGTCCATTAGGTCCTCTGTAAAGAACTGGCTTTAAGGCAAATCAACTCCCAGAAATATATCTAGGTCCCAGCAAAGGAGGCCAGATTGCTGAGCAATGAATCAGAGAGATAGTAAGGGGATGAGGGGCTTGATAATGAGAAAGCAGAGAACGTGCTTTGGTAAAAAGACAATAAACATTGATTACATCGTGTGAAACTATCCCAGGCAATAGCAAGGAGAAGCTGCTGCCTCAGTAGTTCCTGAAATAGATAGATCAAATTTAGCAGACAACGGGGAGAGAGAAGCAGATTGAAGGAAGCAAAGATGAAGACCATCTAATGAGGGTGTCATCTAAACTCCACAGTATGGATATTTGGAATGCACATTATGCTTTGCTTTCCCTCCGGTGCAAGACTTAGCTCAATGGCACGACAGGCTACATTGTCTAAAGCCAAACCATCTGTGTCACAGAAGTAGGAAAAGCTAGTTTAATCTTGGGGTCAAGGTAGGCCACTCTTTCCTGGATATTTGAGAGCTGATGAGACAAAAGCAACAGGATCGGGTGACTTGGAAACAGATCATTCTCTCATGGGCTTTATAATATCAAAGACACCATGCTGTTTATTTTGGAATAAAAATTAAAAGAGTAACATTTGAAGCACACACCAAGGGACAGAGGAGCATTAATAATTACTAATACTATACTGCTGTCATGACACAGGGTCACTGAATAACTCCTTGAACCTGAGAACCTTCAACAGTGTCTTTCATGATAATCTCAGAAAACAGATTACTCAGTCTTGGCTCCTGAACTGCTCCAGTCTATAGAGAGAAGATTCAACAAGCAAAGTGTGCGTAATCAGTTGCGTCCAACTCCTGGCAATCCTATGGACCATAGCCTGCCAGGTTCCTCTGTCCACGGGATTTTCCAGGCAAGAATACTGGAGTGGGTTGCCATTTCCTTCTCCAGGAGATCTCTGACCCAGGAATCAAACCAGTGTCTCCTGTGTCCCCTGTATGGGTGGATGGATTCTTTACCACTGAGCCATCTGGGAAGCCCAAACAAGCAAAGTAGACAGACTTATGAGTGAAGAAATGTAGAGACGAGATAAGCAGAAGAATGGGATCTATCATATATATTAATGCTCAGCCACAGCATAAAATCTCTCAGCAAGAAGGACATTTTAGCATGATCTAGTCAAACTCTCTTGTTTTACTGATGAGGAGAAAGGTGAATTTCTAAGGATCAAATAGCCGGTTACCTGCAGAGACAAGATTAGAGTGAAAAGGGACTAAACATAGGTCTGTACATTGTTATACCAGATCCAGTAGACAGTAAAGAATTTGCATGACTGAATGCAAGGCAAAAAAATAGAGCAATAATAAAAAGATAACTAATAGGAAACTGCTCCCATTTCTCATAGAAGTACAGTTTAGCCAGAGGAAAAGTAAATCCACATTAAAAGATATCTGCTTATAAATGAAGTAAGAAATACAATTTAGTGTCAATTAAAATACTTTGTTAGGGTGAACTCATTTTTAAATCTTTAATCTTGAGAGGAAAACTAAAGCCTGTAAGTCTAAACTGTAAGAAGTAATAAAGCAACTATTGACCTAAAGAATGCAAATGAGCATGGAAAAAAAATGTGAACATTTGCACATCACCAAGTCAAGGCATTATTTATCTGCAACTATTGTAATTAGCAAATATGTATTAGCAAAGCAGCTACTTTTGAAAAACAATCGAATACATTGAGTAAATACTTCAAGGTTGAAAAGGACAACATTAAATTCTGCTCGGACATAAAATCTCCGAATTAAACATTATGTACCAACCTCCATGTGTCTTACACAGCATAAGCAAGAAGAAAACTTTGAGACGTAGAAAAATGAAAGAAAAAAGCTAGCACTTTCTTAATAAAAATACATGTGTGTAGTATGGTATATATGCCCCTGTAATGTGGCATCTGCCCAGGTGTCTGGTCCCATCTTTTTTTTCAATGTCTTCCCTTTGCCCTACAGTCCAGCCATACCAAATTACTTACAGTTCCCTGGAAGTGTCCGGTTCCATGTTTTCCCCCATTCCCAGCTTTTGCTCAGGTTCCTGAAATACCTTCCCCTTTCCATCTCCTTGCCTTTCATTGGTCATCCCATTGCCCAGAATTGACTACCCTGAATGATTCATTTCCTACTTCCTCCATCTTGTCCTCCTGCTCTATTCCATGGTTTCAACTAATTGCTGTTTCTTTTTGCTTCACAATATTCAGAGCTCATAAGATACTCTTGTTCCGTGTTTAGTGCTGATTTATAAATTGCCTGGTAGCTTCTTGGTCTCATCCACTGTCATCAACACTCAAACACAGGGACTGCCTCTTCTTGGTGTCATTAATTTAGCACTCAATTTCAGTCGATACATGTTTGTTGAAAAAGCATACTTTCTCATCTTTGCGCTCAAAGATGGGGTTGTGATGGTTCTGATCTTATGCTGGGAGTGAATGAAAATAGTCCACAGTCCTAGGTAACCTGACCTCACAGTAGAGACTCTAGGATAGAGGTCTATTTATTTCTCTGATCNTGCTCAAAGATGGGGTTGTGATGGTTCTGATCTTATGCTGGGAGTGAATGAAAATAGTCCACAGTCCTAGGTAACCTGACGTCACAGTAGAGACTCTAGGATAGAGGTCTATTTATTTCTCTGATCAAAGCAGTCTCTGTCACAGTTCGATTTAATAACAAAGTGATCCAAATAGAGATAATAGAGACACCAGCATTCTCATCAGTTGGGGGAAGTGGAATGTATCCTTAAATGTTCAAGAACTCATTCTTTTTACCTTCTAGATTGT
Source organism: Oreotragus oreotragus (assembly GCA_006410675.1). NCBI lineage: Eukaryota > Metazoa > Chordata > Mammalia > Artiodactyla > Bovidae > Oreotragus > Oreotragus oreotragus. The sequence continues at coordinate 321,105 of SJYX01005623.1, read as the reverse complement.
AGTAGTGGTTCTTGTCCCATGTCACTAAGCTCATCACTAAATTGTGTGCAGAGTGATCTCTCAGGTACCCACCTTGGGACCTGTTATAAACACTGGAGAGTTCACTGCAGTGCGTGAGATTCAGGCAGCTTTTGATAACATTGTTTTATGGTATTCATTATTCTTCCAGTGGTATCGGTGACCCTTCAGAGCTGAAAATGAACAAGGTAAAACAAAAAATAAAGCTGAGAGAAAAGCAGAAATGCACTTACTTATTCAGAAGCAGCAGATACATGTTTGCTTGACTGGGGCCACAAGTCACATCTAAAGGTGGGCAGCAAAAATCTGGGGGCAAAGCCCATCTGAATCTATCAAAGCAGGATCTAGAACCCCTACCTAAAGCAATGAAACCAGCAAAGTACAATACCATAACTGTCCAACCAGAAGCTTACACAATAGTGCTCCATAGAGAAGGAGCAAGGCTCAGTCTTTCCATGTAAAACCTGAATCATTTGTCATAAACTCAAAATCATCATAGGACTTGAAATGTCCTTAATAACTTTATTGTATATGGACACTAATAAGCAAAAATGTACCATACTGACAAACTTCAGCATTTGAATTATTGCCCAGATGTTTGTTAATTAGCTGTGTATCTTGCTTTGTATATTTGACATTTTCCTATGTTTAGTGTTTTTCTCAGTGATTTGAATAAATTCTTTAGACTAATTACATCATTGCTTAAAATTGTCCATTTGAGAAAATGAAATATGTATCAAAAGAACTAATTTTAAAAATTATTTGTTTATCTAACAATCATTAATTGAGCACCAATCATGTGCTGGGCACTATTCTAGGCCAGTTGGGAATGTATTAGAAAATGAAACAGACCAAATCCCTTTCCTTGTAAAACTTATATTCCAGTGTATTGTGTTTGTATGTGTATTGGCATGAATGTGTGTGTGTGTGTGTGTGTGTGTGTTTATCAGGAAGAGGGTATCAAATAACAAACAACACTTATATGATGTGTGTGCTGTAATGAAAAAGAAAAACAGAGTGGAATTCCAGGTTAGAGGTTCAGATGGCATCATTAAATAGAGTGGCTGGGGTAGCTTTTATTTATGGATGATATTTGAACAAAGGCCTGAAGAAAATAGGAGAGATAGCCAAGTGAGGGTTTGGAGACAAGATAGTCTAGGTAGAGAAAGCTACCTGTGTAGGAAAACTATGGCAGGCATATCCCTTGTGACCTTGAGGAATACCAAGGAGGTCACAGAATCAGGGAAGAATGTTTAAGAGATGAGGTCGAAGAGAAAATAGATCAATTACTTTGTGGATAATTGTCAGGACTTCTGAGTGAAATGGAAAGGCAGTGGAGTAATATGACTTAGGTTTTAGCAAGGTCACTCTGGCTGTTATATTGAGAACAGACTGCAGAGAAACATGGATGAGAACAAGGAAGTCTATTAGGATGCTGAGATTAGTTTTCTGTTCCTGCTGTAACAAGTTACCACAAACATGGTGACTTAAAACAGCATAAACACATGATCTTACAGTCCAAGAGGTCGGAAATCTGAAATGGGTCTCACTGGACTGGGGTTAAGGAGTCAGTAGGACCGAGTATCCGGAGGCTCCAGGGGAGAATTTGTTCCCTTACATTTTACGGCTTCTAGGAGCTGCCTGCACATTTTGACTTGTGGCCTCCTACCAGAAATTGTGTCATTCTGATCTCTGCTTTCTTGGTTGTATGTCCTGTGACACTGGTGCTATGACTTGTTAAGTACCTGTGTTCTCACATCAAGCCCCAGACAGGACAGGATAATCTCTCCCTCTCAAGGTCCTTATCATCTTTGCAAAGGCCCTTTAGCCAGCCATAGACAGTAAGTTGTCAGTTTCTGGGAATCAGGATGTGATGTCTTATTGGGGATGGGGGGAGGGCGGCATTATTTTCTCCATCAAGGCTGTTACAGTCACCCAGGCAGAAGACAATAGTGGCTTGGATGAGGACATTACAGTGAGGATAGTGGGGAATTACTGCCTTTTGGATGTTATTTTAAAATTAAAGTCAAATAGTGTTTCCTAATGGATTAGCTTTGGGGTATGAGGAAAGAGACAGAGAGGAGTCCAGAATGACTCCAGGTATCTAAAGCTTGACACTCCTGTACCACATATGTCTTCTTTACCTTTTTGTTTCCGAGGTTTAACTTGCACATAATAAAAGCTCGATGGATATTCACTATCTTTAAAGTTTCCTATTTTAGAAAATAATCATGATCTAGTAAAACTAGAAAATAAAGGGGGAAATTCAACAACAACAAAAAAACAAAAAACACCCACAAAATATCCATCCCCAAACCTGCAAAATTACTTTAATATGTTTCATTATTTGCTTCAAAATATTATATAAGCAGATTTTTTTTTCTTTTTACAATTTTGTGGTAGTACTAAACATGCCATTCTGTGTCCTTAAATAATATTTTAACTTGACATTTTGCCATGTTTATAGTCTTCATTGACAAGAATTTTGATAACTTTTATATTGTTTCTTCAGTGGCTGTTTTATATAATTTAAATAATCATCACCTCATTGTTGGACATTCAGGTAGTTTTAGCATTTGACAAATTATAAAAGAGGAGAGAGGGCATCACAGATGCAATGGGACAAGATATTGTTTCAACTTTTCTTTTTTCAACTCTTTAATTAATATCTGCAATAGTAAATAGCATATTAATATATCTTGAAATGATGCTATATTAGGCAGTGTTGTAAACACGGATAATGACTTAGAAACTACTTATCTGGAACTCGAAAAGGTTACAAATATGGACTCAAATCAAAATGAGATTAAACCTTGAAAATGTAAACTAGTACATCTGGGAAGAAATTGAGTCAGATTCACAGTCCTCCTAAGAGATCTGGTGAGTGGTAGGTAATGTTAGAAGATACAGAGCAAGTGGATAACTAAATAAAAATAAAGTTAAAATATTGCGATTTAGAAAAGGTCAATGTGATTTGAACTGCCTAAATTTTTTTTTTGAAAAAGCAAAGAAGAAAATGAAATGGGAAGCAGTAGTCAATTCTATTAAACTTTGGGAGGTAGCTTTAGTCTATGAACATAAACAATCAAGCCAACTAGTTAGATAATGGGGAAGTTTATTTGGGAAGAAGAGGCTTTAATAAACAAGTAGGTTTAGGTAATGACCTGAAGTACTCCACAGACATCATTGCCAAGGAAGTCGTGGTTCTCTGCACCACATCCTATTTTTCTGTTTGTTTGAACCCTGAAGCTGTGCCTCTCCCCTCCTTTCCCATTCTCATTGCTGGTTGTCATTGTCCTAATCTTGGCTCTCCTGCTTTCTTGCCTGGATTATCACCACTTAGTCGCTTTACCAGCCTTTGATCATGTTATTGCTTTAGATTAGAAATATCTTGTTACCATCTCCTCCTTAAAAACCTTGCTCATTCTTCAACCTTAGTTCAGATGCCCTCTCCTGGCTAGTCTTTTTGGATTGCTCACCCCACCCCCCAACAAAATTAGACTTAATTGCTTCTTATTTGTAGCTTTACTGCTTGTATTTATTATGTCAGTTAATTAATTGCATCCCTATTTCTTGAATAAATTTGAAGCTTCTTCAGAATAGGAAGCAATTTCTGTTCATTTTATTTCTTTCCTCTGTTTTCTATAACTACTAGACATAGACATTTGTATACAGAAGGAGCTTAATGTTTACTGAATTGAACTGAATGTCAAAAGCTACATCATTATTTCTAGAAATGAGGTTCAGCTTCACTAACAAGTGATTTGAGAATGAGCTGATCTGTAGGGCAGGTCATAAGACCAACAGGCTAGGGACTCCCACCTGGGACAGGGGAGAAGAAACTAATTTTTATGGTGAGTGACTGCTATTTTCTAAGACCCTAAAGTAGTTCTTTTATATGTAATAACCCACTGTATCCTCATTGCTACCTTGTGTTATAGAGACTATCCATCCCATCTTGCAGATAACACTAGATAAGAAAAGTAGCTAGAAAGAAAGGGGGGAAAAAGTAACTAGAAGGTAGTGGGCAGGATTTATATCTTAATCTACCTGATTCCAATACTTACGTTTTAATTTTAACTTATATACTTACTTTTGTTTTCCTTTCTACTGTACAACATCATTGGAGAAGGCAATGGCACCCCACTCCAGTACTCTTGCCTGGAACATCCAATGGACGGAGAAGCCTGGTAGGCTGCAGTCCATGGGGTTGCTAAGGGTTGGACACGACCAAGCAACTTCACTTTCACTTTTCACTTTCATGCATTGAAGGAAATGGCTACCCACTCCAGTGTTCTTGCCTGGAGAATCCCAGGGATGGGGGAGCCTGGTGGGCTGCCATCTATGGGGTCGCACAGAGTTGGACATGACTGAAGTGCCTTAGCAGTGCAACATCATATCTCTTGTATCATTACTTTTAAACATAGATATTACTACAGAGGATGTAATGCAGCTAGTTCAGGTAATCTGGCATCACAGTATTTTATGAACTATTGATATGAAGCTTTCCTCTGATATCTTACATTTCTCCTAGTGCTGAATTTCCACCAGTTTGCTTTATAGTGTGTTTTTGCCTGGGGGAGGATGGGAAAGGAGGAGAGGGACTGGAAACTCATGAAACAGTAACAAAGTAAAAACTTTTATTGCTTTCATTAGCAGTATCTTTCCAAGTTCACCTGCTAGATACAGCTCCCAGTGAAACTAAAAGATTGAACTGAGCTACATTGACTGGTAAATTTAAAAATATGTAAAAAAAAAAAAAATCCATGTGAATAGGCATTCTTACCATTCTAGTCATCTTAAGGAAAGTGTGCAGTTATAGATAACAGGGAATGTCTACAATGCCAAATGTGATGAAGTCTATAGAAACAAAAAGTCCAATTAAGGATAACAACAAGATTTATGACAAGAATTTCCCACTCTTCTAAGAAAATCATGATCCAGGTAAGATTTTTTAGATGTAGTAATATTACTGAGACTCAATTCTGTTTTCTCTAGAAAATCTTTGTTTTATTGATTTCTGGCATTTTCCCTAAGAATCTCATCCAACAATGAGTAAGACAGATTCTTTCACAGCTTGACATATCAACACCCGAGAAGGACAATAGACTCTCTTTACTTTGTTAAATGCTAGTAAAATGAGAACTCAGTTATCCAGTTTATCCATTATCCAGGTATAAATGAGCACCTATTATGGGCCATGTTTTACTCCAAGAAGTTAGGGATACAATGTTAAACAAGTGTAGATACAATGAAGTTTTCCAGTGTATGTAGTATTGCTAAATCTGTGTGTTTGGGCCTCTTAGTGGATGTAAACTTCATTAGATGAACTTTATGATAGACAGGGAGGCCTGGCGTGCTGCGATTCATGGGGTCACAAAGAGTCGGACATGACTGAGCTACTGAACTGAATCGAATTGAAACTTTTTTAGAAAAAATGAAATAGACTGGATAAGCAGTATTAGAGATTAATGTAAATAAAATGGTAATTATTGCCCTGCAAATCTCTTATTTCAGTTTTATGAATATATGTATATATTTGTGTTTCTGTGAATTGCATGAAAACCTACAAAAGTCATCCTTTTCCAGGTGAAACTGACAGCCTAAAATGTTAATCACTTATCTGGCACTTATGTTGCACTTTCAATGAGATAAAAACACTTCTATGTCAGTTCTATGCAAAAAAAGAAAGTGTAATTCTAACCACAATTCTGTGCGGTAGGTGCTCTGATTATTCCAAATGTAAAGTTGAGGAAACTTACAAGAGTAGTTTAAGTCCCAAGGTCCCATTGCTCAATAGTGGGAGAAATGGGATCTCAGTTCAGGCAATCTGACTTGAGAGTCAGACTTTTAATTACTTTATTGCATCCACATGCTTATGACATGAAGTATGTGGATGCAGTGTTTAAGAGGCAAAGCCTATCTCAAAAGAAGTAGTTTTTGCATTGCAGGTGGAGTGGATGATGAGATGATCTGACCTATTCTGGATTTCTGTATGCGTAGGCTGGGATGTTGGGTGATGAGGATGGATGTGGACTGGTGTGCTGAGTGAGAGTAGAGCAAGGTAGGAGTATCCCTGCTTGAAGCTAAGCCCTGGCACCGATGGGATACAAAGAAGATAGAGTAAGCATAGAACTTATGGGGAGCTCTTGGATTCAGGAGTAAAGACTCACATACAGGGATGAATTAATAGAGACAAAAGAGTCTGGTCCAGTTGTAATACAACTTCATTAGAGAGTAGTTGTGAGTGGAACTTGATATCTTTTAATTCAGGTTGACTCTCCTGCCCTGCACTTTGACCTAAAAGTGGTTTTAATCACTGTATTGCCAATTACTAACTATGTAACTTCATGCTACATACCTGATCTCTGTTTCTGTCATTGTTGTCATCATCGTCATCATCAGATCTCTTTCGAAAGCTCTCTTTCATACAGCTTTCAGTCCTAAATAAAGGACCTAATAAATTTCTTTCAGTCCTAAATAAAGATGGTGAAATGACTTTATTAAAAATTCTGTGAGGTGTTGGGAGCATGTGTTCTCAAACTTTAACATGCACAAGGATCATGTGGGAAGCACAAGAAAATACCAAGTCATTGATCATTTTCTCATAGACTTTGGAGTCAGTTGGTGTAGCATGAGGCAGAAGTATAGTCCATTTGAGAAAAAAAAAAAAAACAAAAACTAGCATAGTATAATGGAAAATAAGCTTTTTTTTCCAGTAGTAATGTACAGATGTGAGAGTTGGACCATAAAGAAGGCTGAGTGCCAAAGAATTGATGCTTTCAAATTGTGGTGCTGGAGAAGACTCTTGAGAGGCCCTTTGAGTGCAAGAAGATGAAACCAGTCAATCCTGAAGGAAATCAACCTTGAATACCCATTGGAAGGACTGATGCTGAAGCTGAAGCTCCAATACCTTGGCCCCCTGTTGCGAAGAGCTGACTCATTGGAAAAGACCCTGATGCTGGGAAAGACTGAGGGCAGGAGGAGAAGGGGACGACAGAGAGAATGAGATGGCTGGATAGCAGTCGTATAATATGATTTGTAGGCAAGATATATTTATTATTACAGGAGGAAAAATTAAAGAAAACCTGAAGCACAGGTAAAAGAAGAGGGAAATGCGAATGTAAGGCCAAATCTTATATAACACCGTCATCCTTTTAGATTCTCTGTTCACACTGCATTCATGGTGATTTTAACTTCTTAAAACTTGGTCAGTAATGCCCATATCAAACAGGCTATCTTCTGCCCTGTACTTTGAATGGTCACAGTTACCTCAGAATATCCTCAGATATCCACACTGCAAAGCATTCTGAATAATATCTCAGGTAGGTCATCTGTGGTCTTATAGGTTAGTTGGGAGAGGGAGGTGAGGGCAGGAAGTGGGGAAAACATCCAAAAACATGAAGGGTGAGCGCTTCAGAACAAAAAATTATACCAGTCAATGGAAATCTAAAAATTTAAAATATTTATTATCCGCTGGCTTCCATCCTTTGTAACCATAATATACTTGAAAGCATCCCTCTTTTATCTTATGACGCCTTTGATTAGAGCAGATCATTGTTTGCTGGCATGACCTGAGATAGGCCAATAGCATACTGTGTTGCTTTTCACTCCTGTGTAGCATTATAACAGGATATCTTGAATTCAGCGTTGTTGAGATTTTGGGTCAAATACTGCTTTATTATGGGGGCTGTATTATAGGATGTTTAGCAGTATTCCTGGCCACTACTCATTACCTGTAATTAGCAACTTTCTCCAACTGTGGCCATGAAAAATGTCTCCAGACATTGTCAAAGGGTCCTCTGGGGGCAGAATTGTCCCCAGTGAAGAACCACTGTGTTACGGGGTCACTTGTGATCCAGCTGTCCTCCCCCCTTCCCACTGTGCCAACACTATCGCCACTGAGAATCCTAAATATTTCCATGATGCCTCGCAGCTGAGGTTTAGGCTCTCAGGGCTATGCTATTTGGCATTATTAGTTTATCTTTGGTGATTGGCAAAGTTCCTAAGCAATTCAAAAGTAACTATTCCAGTGTGACTGCAAACATTGCCTCCAGATCTGTGAGTCATTGACTGTTCTATCAAGGCCAGAATTTTCGTAATACTTTCTCATTTCTTATGTATGCACTTACCTGGTTTGGGAGCAGCTTGATGGTCCATGAAATCATGAAGTCTAAAATCAAACAGATGAAGAAGCTGCTTCTTCTCACCAACGACCAGTGTTCTCCAGGTCAAGGCCCCCCTCATTTTTCCTGAAGTGCCCCTTTGTTCCGACTGGCCTTTTGCTTTTCAGAAGTCTTAATGTTGCTAAATCTGAGTCAGATACATGAGTTCCTTCTTCCTCTCACATAGTGTAATGGCTTGCATTAACTGATTGTAATAGCCTGCTTCCCTGGACGCTCAGATGGTTAAGAGTCTGCCTGAAATGCAGGAGACTCGGTTTGATCACTGGGTTTGGAATATCCCCTGGAGAAGGAAACGGGTACCCACTCCAGTATTCTTGCCTAGAGAATTCCATGGACAGAAGAATCTGGTGGGCTACAGTCCATGCAGTCGCAAAGAGTGGGACCCAACTGAGTGACTGACTTTTTCTTCTTTGTATTAACTGAAGAGCTTCTGTGATTGTTTATAGGTATTACTAGACTTTCTTGATTTGATTTCTGCTAAGTTAGTGAAGCTTCAGAATGAAACAATAATTGACTTACGTGTGGATTCTAGCAATAGTTTTTTTTTTTTTCCTAGATGTAATCTGTACCTTGCCTCAAAAGAAATATACATGGCTAAGGCTTTTTTGGGGAAGGAGATTAATTACTCATGAGGTGTGTGTGTGTGTACGTGTGTGTAGAGTGCTCAGTTGTGTCTGACGTCTTGCAGTCCCTTGGACTGTAGCCTCCAGGCTCCTCTGTTCATGGAATTTTCCAGGCAAGAATACTGGAGTAGTTTGCCATTTTCTACTCCAGGGGATAGAAGACCCAGGTATCAAACTTATATCTCCTGCATCACCTGCATTGCAGATAGATTCTTTATTTTTTTTCCAGTAGTAATGTACAGATGTGAGAGTTGGACCATAAAGAAGGCTGAGTGCCAAAGAATTGATGCTTTCAAATTGTGGTGCTGGAGAAGACTCTTGAGAGGCCCTTTGAGTGCAAGAAGATGAAACCAGTCAATCCTGAAGGAAATCAACCTTGAATACCCATTGGAAGGACTGATGCTGAAGCTGAAGCTCCAATACCTTGGCCCCCTGTTGCGAAGAGCTGACTCATTGGAAAAGACCCTGATGCTGGGAAAGACTGAGGGCAGGAGGAGAAGGGGACGACAGAGAGAATGAGATGGCTGGATAGCAGTCGTATAATATGATTTGTAGGCAAGATATATTTATTATTACAGGAGGAAAAATTAAAGAAAACCTGAAGCACAAGTAAAAGAAGAGGGAAATGCGAATGTAAGGCCAAATCTTATATAACACCGTCATCCTTTTAGATTCTCTGTTCACACTGCATTCATGGTGATTTTAACTTCTTAAAACTTGGTCAGTAATGCCCATATCAAACAGGCTATCTTCTGCCCTGTACTTTGAATGGTCACAGTTACCTCAGAATATCCTCAGATATCCACACTGCAAAGCATTCTGAATAATATCTCAGGTAGGTCGTCTGTGGTCTTATAGGTTAGTTGGGAGAGGGAGGTGAGGGCAGGAAGTGGGGAAAACATCCAAAAACATGAAGGGTGAGCGCTTCAGAACAAAAAATTATACCAGTCAATGGAAATCTAAAAATTTAAAATATTTATTATCCGCTGGCTTCCATCCTTTGTAACCATAATATACTTGAAAGCATCCCTCTTTTATCTTATGACGCCTTTGATTAGAGCAGATCATTGTTTGCTGGCATGACCTGAGATAGGCCAATAGCATACTGTGTTGCTTTTCACTCCTGTGTAGCATTATAACAGGATATCTTGAATTCAGCGTTGTTGAGATTTTGGGTCAAATACTGCTTTATTATGGGGGCTGTATTATAGGATGTTTAGCAGTATTCCTGGCCACTACTCATTACCTGTAATTAGCAACTTTCTCCAACTGTGGCCATGAAAAATGTCTCCAGACATTGTCAAAGGGTCCTCTGGGGGCAGAATTGTCCCCAGTGAAGAACCACTGTGTTACGGGGTCACTTGTGATCCAGCTGTCCTCCCCCCTTCCCACTGTGCCAACACTATCGCCACTGAGAATCCTAAATATTTCCATGATGCCTCGCAGCTGAGGTTTAGGCTCTCAGGGCTATGCTATTTGGCATTATTAGTTTATCTTTGGTGATTGGCAAAGTTCCTAAGCAATTCAAAAGTAACTATTCCAGTGTGACTGCAAACATTGCCTCCAGATCTGTGAGTCATTGACTGTTCTATCAAGGCCAGAATTTTTGTAATACTTTCTCATTTCTTATGTATGCACTTACCTGGTTTGGGAGCAGCTTGATGGTCCATGAAATCATGAAGTCTAAAATCAAACAGATGAAGAAGCTGCTTCTTCTCACCAGCGACCAGTGTTCTCCAGGTCAAGGCCCCCCTCATTTTTCCTGAAGTGCCCCTTTGTTCCGACTGGCCTTTTGCTTTTCAGAAGTCTTAATGTTGCTAAATCTGAGTCAGACACATGAGTTCCTTCTTCCTCTCACATAGTGTAATGGCTTGCATTAACTGATTGTAATAGCCTGCTTCCCTGGACGCTCAGATGGTTAAGAGTCTGCCTGAAATGCAGGAGACTCGGTTTGATCACTGGGTTTGGAATATCCCCTGGAGAAGGAAACGGGTACCCACTCCAGTATTCTTGCCTAGAGAATTCCATGGACAGAAGAATCTGGTGGGCTACAGTCCATGCAGTCGCAAAGAGTGGGACCCAACTGAGTGACTGACTTTTTCTTCTTTGTATTAACTGAAGAGCTTCTGTGATTGTTTATAGGTATTACTAGACTTTCTTGATTTGATTTCTGCTAAGTTAGTGAAGCTTCAGAATGAAACAATAATTGACTTACGTGTGGATTCTAGCAATAGTTTTTTTTTTTTTTCCTAGATGTAATCTGTACCTTGCCTCAAAAGAAATATACATGGCTAAGGCTTTTTGGGGAAGGAGATTAATTACTCATGAGGTGTGTGTGTGTGTACGTGTGTGTAGAGTGCTCAGTTGTGTCTGACGTCTTGCAGTCCCTTGGACTGTAGCCTCCAGGCTCCTCTGTTCATGGAATTTTCCAGGCAAGAATATTGGAGTAGTTTGCCATTTTCTACTCCAGGGGATAGAAGACCCAGGTATCAAACTTATATCTCCTGCATCACCTGCATTGCAGATAGATTCTTTACTGCTGAGCTACTGGGGAAGCCCACTCATGAGGATTAACTATGACAAAGATTCTCTCCATGATCAAATTTTAAAAAAGGACCCTTTCAGTCCTTTTTCAGCTAGGCTACATCCTTAGGCCTTGTCCTTTGGAACTTAGTTATAAATCCTGCTGAGTAATTTAAAGAGAATCACTCACCTTTAATATTAGTAAATTTTCTCATTTTGCTCACCCTCCAGGTGATGTCTGATCACTCTGGCCTACCTTCAACAAGAATCCTTTTAGATTATCTATGCTTCCTCTTAGTAATTTTCCATTCTCTGATCTTTCTTGCCTTCCCCCAACTTCTTGTCTATAAATCCCCACTTGTTCTTGTTGTACTTAGAATTGAGCCTAGTTCTACACAGAGGTCTCTTTCCTCTTTTTGTAATAATTTCTGAGGGAAAAAACATCTGATTTTTACTGCTTTAAGTACTATTCCATTCCGGTTTACTCTAATACCTGTTCAAGTCCCCAAAACATGCTACAGTTGCCGGTTAGAGTTCTAGATTTGTGTCTAACAATGCCTTGAGGAGTTCTTTCACTCAAGCCTTTATAAAGAGTACAAAAATGTTGATGGAGAAGAGTGAGTTTCCACAGTCTGAGCTAAATGTGTGAAAATATGTCATGCTTACATGTTCATGGATGAAAGAGGGAAGGAAAGCCCACCAAAAGGTTCTGTATGATTTAGAGACCAAGTAGCTTCAAGGGGCGGGGAAGGCAACGGCACCCCACCCCAGTACTCTTGCCTGGAAAATCCAATGGATGGAGTAGCCTGGTGGGCTACAGTCCATGGGGTCGCTAACAGTCGGACAGACTGAGCGACTTCACTTTCACTTTTCTCTTTCATGCATTGGAGAAGGAAATGACAACCCACTGCAGTATTCTTGCCTGGAGAATCCCAGGGATGGGGGAGCCTGGTGGGCTGCCGTCTATGGGGTCACACAGAGTTGGACACGACTGAAGTGACTTAGCAGCAGCAGCAGCTTCAAGGGGAGAAACTTACTCTGGAGTGAGTCAAGAAAGTTGAGGCTGGCCAACCCTGTGTGAAGCTAATGAGCCCTCACAGATGGGTGAGAAACGGAAGGTAGAGGAGATTGTTTTCAGTCCCACCAGTCTCCCTTGAGAACTGTATCAGCTGATATAAAAAACATATTACTCTGATCTCTGTGAGATGCTAAGATATCAAGGTAGCACTGCTTCATGCCTAATAAATACGTTAGAATGAAAGGAACTGGTTGAAGCTAGGTGTGACACATCTTACGGAGGGGAGTTATTGAAGAGAAGCAACCAAATAGGTCCATGGCCTTGAAAAAGATGGTTCAAATGAGGGGAGCTACAACTCAAGCAGCATCGGCTTCATGGTACATTGTTGTTTTTCAGTCGCTCAGTCATGTTGGACTTTTGGACCCCATAGACTATAGTACACCAGGCTTCCCTGTCCTCCACCATCTCCTGGAGCTTGCTCAAATTCATGTCCATTGAGTCCACCCACTTCATCCTTTGTCGTCCCCTTCTCCTCCTGCCTTCAATCTTTACCAGCATCAGGGCCTTTTCTAATGAGTCAGCTGTCCACATCAGGTGGCCAAAGTATTGGAGCTTCAACTTCAGCATCAGTTCTTCCAGTGATTCAGGCTTGATTTCCTTTAGGACTGACTAGTTTGATATCCTTGCAAGGGACTCTCAAGAGTCTTCTTCAACACCACAATTAAAAGGCATCGATTCTTCGGTGCTCAGCATTCTTGATGGTCCAACTCTTACATCCATACATGATAACTGGGAAAACCACAGCTTTGAAGTTTGACTATATGGATCTTTGTTGGCAAAGTAACGTCTCTGCTTTTTAATACACTCTCTGGGTTTGTCATAGCTTTCCTTCCAAGAAGCAAGCGTCTTTTATTTTCATGGCTGGAGTCACTATCTGCAGTGATTTTGGAGCCCAAGGAAGGAAAGTCTGTCACTGTTTCCCCATCGGTTTGCCATGAAGTGATAGGACCGGATGCCATGATCTTCATTTTTTGAATGTTGAATTTTAAGCCTGCTTTTGCACTCTTCTCTTTCACCTTCATCAAGAGGCTATTTGGTTCCTCCCACTTTCCGCCATAAGGGTGGTGTCATATACATAACTGAGGTTTTTTATATTTCTCCCTGCAATCTTGATTTCTGCTTGTGCTTCATCCAGCCTGGCATTTCACATGATGTACTCAGCATAGAAGTTAAATAAGCTGGTGATATTATACAGCCTTGACTTAATTTTGAACCAGTCTGTTGTTTCTTGTCATTTCTAACTGTTGCTTCTTGACCTGCATACAGGTTTCTCAGGAGGCAGGTAAGGTGGTCTATTATTTCCATCTCTTTGAGATTTTCTGCAGTTTGTTGTGATCTGCACAAAGGCTATAATGTAGTCAATGAAGCAGAAGTAGATGTTTATCTGGAATTCTCTTGCTTTTTCTATGATCCAGCGGATGTTGGCAATTTGATCTCTGGTTCCTCTGCCTTTTCTAAATCCAGCTTGAACATCTGGAAGTTCTTGGTTAATGTACTGTGAAGGCTTGCTTTTGAGCATTACTTTGCTAGCATGTGAGATGAGTGCAATTGTGCGGTAGTGTAAACATTCTTTGGCTTTGGTTTTCTTTGGGAGTGGAATGAAAAGTGAACTTTTCCAGTCCTGTGGCCACTGCTAAGTTTTCCAAATTTGCTGGCATATCTGCCTTTTCTAAATCCAGCTTGAACATCTGGAAGTTCTTGGTTAATGTACTGTGAAGGCTTGCTTTTGAGCATTACTTTGCTAGCATGTGAGATGAGTGCAATTGTGCGGTAGTGTAAACATTCTTTGGCTTTGGTTTTCTTTGGGAGTGGAATGAAAAGTGAACTTTTCCAGTCCTGTGGCCACTGCTGAGTTTTCCAAATTTGCTGGCATGTTGAGGGCAGTATTTTCACAGAATCATCTTTTAGGATTTGAAATAGCTCAGCTGGAATTCCATCACCTCCACTAGGTTTATTCATAGTGATGTTTCTTAAGGCCCACTTGACTTCCTACTCCAGGATATCTGGGAAGACCTGGTAGCTCAGTTGGTAAAGAATCTGCCTGCCGTGCAGGAGACCCCAGTTCGATTCTTGGTTGAGGAAGATCCACTGGAGAAGGGATAGGCTACCCACTCTAGTATTCTTGGGCTCCCTTGTGGCTCAGCTGGTAAAGAATCCACCTGCAATATGGGAGACCTGGCTTTGATCCCTGGGTTGGGAAGATCCCCTGGAGAAGGGAAAAGCTACTCACTCCAGAATTCTGGCCTGGAGAGTTCCATGGACAGTATTGACCATAGGGTCACAAAGAGCTGGACATGGCTGAGCAACTTTCACTTTCAGCTGGAATTCCATCACCTCCACTAGCTTTATTCATAGTGATGCTTCCTAAGGCCCACTGGACTTCTCACCCCAGGATGTCTGGCTCTAGCTGAGTGATCACACCACTGTGTTTATCTGAAGGGTACTGGCTTTTTCCTCCTTCCTCACGTTGACTGTTGAAGAATCTGAAATCAGGTGTAGTGCAGAGTGGAGGGTCTCACTAGCATGGTGATCAGTGCCAGGAACAGGAGATGGCTGATCCTGAGTGGAATAGGAGGGTAGAGTGGCCAGCGTTCCACACTACCTCCTCCAGTGGTCTCGGTCCCTCCCACCTGTCACTAGCAGCAATAGAGGAGAAGGATCACATGTGGGATCCAGGAAGGCTGCAATTATGGGTGAGATACTCTAGTAACCTTCTGGGGTTTCCAGAGTCAAGAGGAATAAAATGGGGCTTTACCCATCCAAAACTTCAGTTGATAAGGCTGATCCAGAGTGACTCCATTCTGTTACTTGTATTATGTTCCGTTTGTAGGTAGTGTGGCCCAGGAGAACACGGGTTATGTGAATAGGGCTGAAATATCATCAATATACACAGAAAGATTTACATTCTTCACTATGAAGTCAGATGAAGAAAATTTTATGCCAAACATAGTAGATACCAACGTACTTAATCAGCTCCAAATTCACGGAAATTCTCTATTCTTTTTGTAAAACACACTGAATAGTGCCTGTGGCAAGCTTGATACTGACAGCTGGTGTGTCCTGTCTGGTATGTGCAGAGTCTTAAGCACACTTTTCCCACCCATCAATTTGCGTTCCAGTCAGAATCAATTGTGTTTATTCCTAAACTTGTTAGTTGTTTTGCTTTCATTAACTTGAAGTAATTAAATTCAATAACACTTAAACAGATGAAGTATAAGTGCGAAAAGAAAGAGACTGTTGTTCATTCTATAAAAGCTAAATAAAATGCTTAGCTAAGACATGATAAAGGAGATGAGAGAAAAGATAGAAAAGAGGTGTAAACTCTGGGAGGATTTTGCATTCAGGTTGCTTTACAAGGAGTAAACTTAATTAAGTTCTTGTTCCACTTTAAAGCACTGAAATGGGAAAAAATAGACAATGCCTATGGCTGTGGTTAATGAAAGAACTGTGACCCATAATGTCACCAGTTCTGGTCCAATGTAAAAATATTACATTTATATGTGACTTTATATGTTTTAAATGAAAAAAAGTACGTAAAATACATATGCATCATTAGTTTAATGCTTGCTTTAAATTATTTTTTTTTCAAATATCTGACCAGTAATGGCTCCAATCACAAAACAACATAAAGAAAAATTCTGGCATTAATTCCCAATTTCTTCTTGTTAGGGCTTGATACAATCAGCTAGGTGTTGTGTTGCCAAGGGAATCCATCCTATTTGGGATATTTTGAATTTCTTCTCTTTCCCTCAAGCTTGGCTAAGCCTCTTCTGCTCCATTAATATTCTGTATGGAAATGACCACTTCTTTGTATCAAGCACTTTGCTATAAACTATCAGAATGTCTATTATGGCCTGAGTTTGCATATGAAATAGCAGTGTTCTTGCTAATGATTTCTAATGAACTTTTGCTTTCTGTTAATATGGTCTGCAAAATAACTGCTACACATTCATTCATTTCCAGCAGTAACTTTTGTCACTGTTTGCCGGTCCCTCAGGCTGCCTCTCTCCGGGTACTTTTGCCTTCTGGCTCTATGTGGTGCTCACCGCCTCTTTATTCTATCTCTAACAGGGAAAAGGAAGATTTAAACTTTTGAGGCAAGAAAATTTAAGCTAAAAATAAGCTTGCTTTTCAAAATGGACTCCTCCCTGATTAGTATGATGCATGATTAACAAAGTGAAACAAAAGAAAAAAGAGGTTATTTTGAAAAATCTATTTTGTACCCTGAAAAACTGGAAATTCAGGAAATATTTGTCTTTTCTTTGGAAGTGATGTCCTGAGTATGATATGGTATCCATATAGCCATACTTGAGAACCATGGAGAAGTACACTTCAGAAATATTCAAGGACTACTGGAAAGAAAGTGTAGAAAAATACAAAAAACAAAGAGGAATCTGCTTTAGAGAAAGTAGGCAGAGAAATATATGAAGCAATGAGAGAAGAAACAGGATGACTGACATAGCTATCTGCTTTGGACCGCCAGGCAGAATATTCATTTATTGATCAGAGGGATACAACCACGACAGACTGATTAAAGGATAATTTCACAGGTGCCACCTTGAGAGTTGTATGTAGGGAAAAAAAGAAAGGCTAATTGATTGGATCACTACTATTAGGGTGGAATCTACAAATGTCATTGATTTTAGGTAGAAGATATTATGGTAAAATATTTTACCTGGAATTGAGCTCAGACAAAAACACTTTTTATCCTTAGTCATCTCTAGAGAAAATAAGATATAAATGTGGACTTTTACTAGGATTTTGTGGACTTCTTTCACTTCTCTAACTTATGGAAGATTCTAATTACTGAGAACACTTTCTTAGTACAGTTACTTTTCAAAGGCTTTATTTTTAAAAGAAGCTTTAGGTTTGTAACAAAACTGAAAAGAAGGTACAGAGATTTTTCATAAGTCCCTGTCCCCACAGATGCACAAAATGCCCCTTTATTGCCATCACTTTCCAGAGTGGACATATTTTGTCAAGGATGAACCTACACTGACACACCGAAATCACCTATTGTCTATTGTTGTACATCCCATGGGTTTGGGCAAATGCATATGACATCTACATCTGCTCAGTTGTGTTCTATTGTGGCCTATTGCCTGCCAAGCTCCTCTGTCCATGGGATTCTCCAGACAAGAATACTGGAGTGTGTTGCCATTCTCTTCTCTAGGGGGTCTTCCTGACCCAGGGATTGAACTCAGGTCTCCTGCATTGCTGGCAGATTCTTGACTCTCTGAGTTATGAGGGAAGCCCCATGATCAAGTATATCCTTCACTCTTTTATACAGAGTATTTTCATTCTCCTTAAAGTCCTCTGTACTCTGCCTGTTCATCTCCCTACTCCTCACCCTGGCAATCACTGATCTTTTCACTTTCTCCAGTTTTGCCTTTTCCAGGATCTCAGACAGTTGAAAATATAAATATGTAGCCTTTCTAGACTGACTTAGTTCACTTAGTAACATGCATTTAAGTTCCCTCCATTTATTTTTATGAGCTCATTTCTTTTACTATTCCAATGTCTAGGTGTACCACAGTTTATCCGTTTATCCATTTTACTTACTAAGGGACATATCAACTGATTCCAAGTTTTGGCAATTATCATAAAAGCTGCTATAAACATATGTGTGCTAGTTTTTGTGTGTCCATAAAGATTTAACTCCCTTGGGTAAATACCAAAGTGTGATTGCAGGATCATATGGTAAAAATATGTTCAGTTTTTCAAGAAATCTACACGTCTCCTCCAAGGTGGTTGTACCATTTTGCATTCCTACCAGCCATTTATGAGAGTTCCTATTGCTCCACATCCTTGGCAACATTTTGTGTTGTCAGTGTTCCAGATTATGGTCATGCTAGTAAGTGTATAGTGGTATTTCATCATTGTTTTCATTTGCATTTCTCGGATGGTATATGAGGTGGGTCATCTGTTCATATGCTTGCTTGCCATGTGAATATTTCTCCTGGTCAGGTGTCTGAAGGTCTTTGGCTCATGTTTTAATCAGATTGCTTGTTTTCTTACTGTTTGGAAGTTCTTTGTATATTTTGATCTTTTCCTCTTCAAATTCTGTTTATAAATATTTCTTGATAGTCTACATATGTGCTGAATAAGAGGAACTGCTGTAGGTAGTTCTTTAATAATGTGGTTGTGAGGTGTGAGGGAGGGGACGTGTCCTACAGTCCTGTAATAAGGTCTTGACCATTTAACAGGCGTGTTGTTCTGGCCAGAAAACTTCACACGTCTTTGTCAATTTTTTTTCTTCCCCAGTAGGTGGGACAGGAGTTGGATATTTCCCCTCCCCAGCAGGTGAGGCACTGTTAACTAGTTTATCCTGAAGGCAGCTTTGTTAAGAACAGATGATTCCTTTTTCCCTTTTCCTGCAAAGCAGGATGGGATTTTTCTCTGACATTTGCTGAGGGAAGCTGGTGGTGCTCCTGGGGGTAAACTTCACAGTACTGTGTCCTTTCCTCACTCCATGACTGGGTCCCTTGGTGTTTTTAACTCTGAAACTTGTCAGCACTGAGCCTGCAGCAGTTTGTCCATTACAGTCAAGGCTCCCCTTCCTCGCACTGGTTCCTGTGGTGGATTCAGCTACTGAGTCTCTGGTAAGCCGTGCCTCCCTGTACTCACCTGTCTGTCTCTCTAATTCGGGGGATAGCAGTTTGCCCTGGGTCCTTCTCTTCCTTAAGGATCCAAGAATACTTGCTAATTTTTCATTCAGTTTTTATCTGTTGTCAGGACAGAATGACAACTTCCAAGCTTCTTATATGTGAAACCAGAAACCAGAAGTCTTAGTGTACTTTTTAGTTAACGTTAGGTTTGCTAAACCAGTGTCATTAGCCACACTGACCTGGAGTCCACCCAAAATCACTAGGGACTCTAAATTCAGCAGGATTGTTCTTTTTTAATTGTCGTTACTGCAAAAAGATAAGCTGAGGAAAATTAAAACATTTACGAATTTATTTAAACAAAATTGATGTCAATCCAGCAGCATCCAGTCTAGCAGATAGAAAGGAGCTCTGAGGACCTGTACAAAAGGAATAACTTTTATAAGCATAAGGTAGCAGGAACAAGGAAGTTGTACTAGGCAAAAAGCAGATTGGTTATTGGACAGTTTTCTTTAGAAGATGGCAGGAGTTTTGTTTTGTTTTTATCTAAATGAAACACTGCTGCTGCTGCTAAATCACTTCAGTCATGTCCATCTCTGTGTGACCCCATAGACGGCAGCCCACCAGGCTCCCCTGTCCCTGGGATTCTCCAGGCAAGAACACTGGAGTGGGTTGCCATTTCCTTCTCCAATGCATGAAAATGAACAGTGAAAGTGATTTGCTCAGTCGCCTCTGACTCTTCGCGATGCCGTGGACTGCAGCCCACCAGGCTCCTCTGTCCATGGGATGTTCCAGGCAAGAGTACTGGAGTGCGGTGCCATTGCCTTCTCCAAGTCTGTCATGAAGATGATCTAACTCGGGCTGATCAGGTGATTCCTATTTGACTGGTTCAAGATTGTATTTCTGGAGAGTTGAAACTGTGAGTGAGTTAAGTTTTGATTTGGTGACATGTGGCTTAGTATCAGCAACTCAATTTTGAGTCTGTTATCTTATTTTTAACAATCCCTCCCACCCCCCGCTTTTCGTTGGTCTTGTTCAGTCGCTAAGTCATGCTCGGCTTTTTGAGACCCCATGAACTGTAGCATGCCAGGATCCTCTGTCCTCCACTGTCGCTCAGACTTTGCTCAAATTCATGTCCATTGAGTCGCTGATGCCACAGCAACCCCCCAACTCTTACTCAGACTCTAACAGAGAGGTGTGACCTGCTCTCACAAATGCTACTTCTAGCTTCTACTTTGGACCTCTCACAGAGTTTTGCTAAATATCTGAGCTGTATTCACAGGTCATGACATATTTTGCTGACTCTGTTTGTGATATATACAGGACATGATGAGAGACTCATACTCTTTTTTCTTTAGTTATTCAATTTTGACATAGTTGATTAAAGTGTATTGGATTCAGGTGTACAATATAATGACTTGATAACTTATAGATTATACTCCATTTAAAGTTACTATGAAATAATATATAAATTTCTTTGCACTGTACGATGCATCCTTGTTCTGTATTTAATTTATATATAGTCATTTGTGTCTCTTAATCTCATATCCCTAACTCCCTCCTCCCCCTTTCCCCATTGGTGATCGTGATCTGTTCTTTATATCTGTGAGTTTGTTTCTCTTATGATATTTGATTGTTTTATTTTATGCATTCTACTCTACATATAAATGATAACTTTGAATTGTCTTTCTCTGTATGACATTTTTCATTAAGCATAATACTTGCTAGGTCCATCCACATTGTTGCAAATGGCAGAGTTTCATTTTTTTTTTTTTTACAGCTGAGTGATATTCCATTGTATATGTGTATACCACTTCTTTTTAATATTCATCTGTTGATGGACTCTTGGACTGCTTCCATATCTTGGCTATTATAAATAGTGTGACTTTGAACATTGGGGAGTATGTATTATTTTGATAGTTTATTTTTTCTGGATGTATGTCCAGGAGTGTAATTGCCTGATCATATGGTAATTTGTTTTTTTGGGATAATAACTCCATACTGATATCCATAGTGGGTGCACCAATTTACAGTCCTATTGGTGTAACAGGATTCTCTTTTCTCTATATCCTTGCCAACATTTGCTATTTATAGACATTTAATGATGGCCATTTTGAAAGGTATCAGGTGATATCTCATTATGATTTTGATTTGCATTTCTGATAATCAGTGATGTTGAACATTTTTTCATGTGGCTGCTAGGCATTTGTATGTCTTATTTGAAACTTTTTTTTTTTTTTCCGGTTTTCTTCCCATCTTTTAATTGAGTTTTTTTTTTTTTTTGATATGGAGTTATATGAGCTTTTTATAAAATTTGGTTATTTACTTCTTATTGATAATATTGTTTGTTCAGTTCAGTTCAGTTCAGTCTCTCAGTCATCTCTGACTCTTTGCAACCCCACAGACTGCAGCACGCCAAGCCTCCCTGTCCAAAACCAACTCCCAGAGTTTACTCAAACTCATGTCCACTGAGTCACTGATGCCATCCAACCATTTTATCCTCTGTAGCCCCTTTCTCCTCTTACCCTCAATCTCTCCCAGCATCAGTTCAGTTCAGTTCAGTCGCTCAGTCGTGTCCGACTCTTTGCGACCCCATGAATGGCAGCACAACAGCACACAGCACAGGCAGCCTTTGGAATGGCTGGGCTCTCTCTGCTGCCTCCATGTGGTCAAACAGCAGATCAACGGTGCCCCTTTGACAATTCCCTCAGTCTCTACAGTTTTGGGCTCCTAGCCCACACTTCCCTTCCTTTAATGCCCACCTCAGTGTGTACCCCTTGTGCCTGGAGGTGTGAAGAGGGCTCAGACCTACACTCAGGCCAGGGGGAGGCAGTCTTCATCCTTATTTGGATCTCATTCTGGCTCCTCTGTACCTCTCCTTGGGACAGCTAACCTTTCCTAAGGAACTCCCTGCATTCTCTGGGATCAGAACAGCAAGTTCTGTCCATCTGGTTCTCCTATTTCTTTCCCATGACTTCCACCTGACCTGTGGCCCACAGAAGACCTGACCCCCCTGATAACCAGTTTCTGTGCAAGCCTCAGGCTTCACTGACTCGCTCCTGTCTTCCTGCACCCCATTTGCATGGACCTTGCGTGCCCTTCACTTCTGCAAGTGTCCATCACATTTGCCTTCTAGGATTTGAGGCTCATTCCTCCTCCTTCTCTTTCACGGTTTTTCTTCTGGCAAGGCTTTGTTCCCTTTGCCCACCCCCTTCCCAAGATTGACTTCACCCTCTTTCTGGAGACCCCTAGGCCTGTACTTTCTGTGGGGTAGTTAGTGCTCGGGGCTGTTGGATGTCCCATGGGGTCTCCTTGACCTTTTAGATACATCAACATATGGTCTGATGTAGCCACAAGAGAGAATCAGAAATATTAGCTACAGCAGGATTGACAGAGAATGTGAAGTTTTCAGAGGAGCGAGGAGTGATCAGAATGGGCTGCAGTTTCAGGAGAAATCTCTAGGGACAGGTGGGGTTGAAGGGACCTTGAAGGATTGATGATCTTCATGATAATTTGCACACTGAACTGAATTGGCTATTTGCCACCCTGTGTAGAAAGGGCTTGTGAGTATGCGATTATATTCGTATACCTGAAGATGCAGGTCTGAAACCTTCCTCTGTCCTTGAGTGGCAGAATGAGGACAAGCCTGACCTGTGCTGTGGGCACCAACACCAGCCTAGGGGTGGGCACATTGGGAGCCCCTCCGCCTGGGTGTTTCTGTGGCTCTGCTCCTTGCTTTTCTGCAGGAGCCCCACCCTGGGATCCCCAGGGGTTTCTTCCATGTGCTTCCTGGTACTATCCTCCTTTCCTGCTGCTGCTCAGTGGGGGCATTTCTCCACCTGAGAGAAAAATATTAAAAATTGTAGCAGCTGGTATTTAAAGTGCGTTCATTTCACAGATGAGGAAGCTGAAGGCCAGAGAGAAGAGAGAACTTTGCTAAGGCCAGAGCCTAGCACAGTGGCTCTGACTCTTTGGGGACTAGCCACCTCTCTGAAAACTGGATACACGATAAATGCAGTGATTTGCATTTCAGTTTTGAGGGCTTGTGGCCCCGCTGCACTCATCCATGGGGGTCTGTGGGCCTTGGCTCCAGCATCCTGCAGTGAGCAGATGAACCAGAATCCAACTTTTAGCCTCTCAGCCTAATTTCCTCTCCTCCCCACCACCCAGCCTCCTGTTTTTCTGAGAGCAGGTCTGCCCTACTTTGGAGCCCTTGGCCTGTATTTCGCTTCGGGCAGCTTTGTGCCTTGGAAAACGTTCTGGGACTCAGACTTTGAGTCCTCCAGCCTGGTCCCTCTGCACCTGCTAGAGGTTAGTTGCATGTGCTGTATGTGGAGGGGGCTTTGTGGAGCAAGCCCTGGATGTGGAGTCTGAAGATGCAGGTCTGAGCCCTGCTCTGCCCTTGGCTGGTGGGATGAAGGCAAGTCAGACCTGTGCTCCAGGTACCAACACCAGCCCAGGGCTGGACAGGACAGGAGCCCCACCTGCTGGGTGTTTCTGTGGTCTGCTCCATGCTTTCCTGCAGGAGCCCCCCCCACACACACACCCACTTTGGATTCCCAGGGGTCCCTTCCATGTGCTAAGAGGACTGGCTGGCCTGTCCTCTTGTGTCAGCTGCTGTCTTTCTCTTCTGCTCCTGTTCCCCTTTGCTGCTGATATCCAGAGCAGCAGTGTAACTGGCTATGCCTGTTGGAAGTGACCCTGGCCACAAATCCCCATATCCGTGTTAAGGCGTCCACTGCCTGAGGGTTGATGGCACTGCTGTCTGCTCTGATGGCATCTTCCACAGGAGCTTTTGTTAGATTTGCTGTGGATCCTGGGGCTGGGCTGGAGGATAGTGCACTTGGCACAGCTGTGGGTCCTTACCCAGCCAAGGGCAGCTCAGCTCCTTCCCTCTGCCCTGAGACAGCCAACAGGAGGGCCCTCAGCGTTTCACAGCACTATTCCCCTGGCCAGTCTCCTTCTCAGGGGTAAACCTGTACTCGGGTGCCCTCCGTGTTCACCCTCATCTTTCTGCGGGAATCTGCACACATTTTCTGTCAAAAGCTGGATGTATATGTATTTTAGGTTTTGTGGGCCACATACCATCTCTGTTGCTGCTGCTGCTGTCTTTCCTTTTTTTGGTAACCCTTTACAAATGTAAGACTATTATTAGCTCTCGGGTTGTACAAAAACAGGCCACAGGCCAGATTTGGCCCATGGACTGTGGTTTGCCAACTCCTGATCTGTAAGATGGAGAATATCACCAGGTGGGGCTTGGGGAGAAAGGGGGCTTCCTGAGGAGGAATCATACGCCAGGTGGAGAGTGAGGGAGCACTTTTCAGGTAGAGGAAACCAACAGCAGTGGTTCAGGGGCTGGGAGCAGTCAGTCATCTCTACAGAGAATGGAACCACAAAGAAGCCTGAAGCACTGTTTTCATGTCAGTAGGGAGCCATAGAAGGTTCTTGAGCATCGTGGGCCACAGATTCTTCCACCCTCCCAGGTTGAGGCCTGCCCATGGCAATCCCAGCTGTGTCAGGCTTTGGAGGGTTTGTGGATGTGGGGGGAAGGGGCACGGGAACTTATGTAAGCTCAGTTCATGGTGTGGGGGCCCCATGAGGGTAGGAGCCCCCTGTTCACACTCTGGTGTCAGGGTGTCAGGGGGGTTGTCCCCAGGCCACTGGGGATCAGGCATGACAGTCTCTCCCCATTCTCCCCCCTTCCCCTGCCAGGACAGCCCACGACGTTCCCCCCAGAGGCCCTGTGGGTGACGGTGGGGCTCTCCATCTGCCTTGTCGCACTGCTAGTGGCCCTGGCCTTCGTGTGCTGGAGAAAGATCAAACAGAGCTGCGAGGAGGAGAATGCAGGTAAGTGAGAGAGGGGGTGTGCATGTGTCTCCAGGTATGTTGGTGTGTCCATGACATCAACAGGAGTGTCACTTTCCAGTGACAGAATGAATGTGTGTGCAAATGTAGCTACATCGTGCGTGTATATGTGTGATCTGGAGGCTGAACAGATCTTGTGTGTTTAAACAAGTGTGAGCCTGCCCGTGAGTGTGCAGAAATGCAGGGTGGATGTGAGTGTGACTAGGAGCGAGTGGTGGATGTGCAACAAAGGGATGAGTGTGTCTGTGTGTGACTGTGAGAGCGTAAGTCACATGAGTGTGTCTGTGAGTGAGAACACATGGAAACTGAGCCCCATGGGCGTGACTGCTTTGTGGGTTTGTGTGTCACCATGAGAGGATGCGTCATCCTTAGAGTGGGCAGCATCTGAAGCAGCTGCTGTTTGCTGGGGTCAGTGTGGGTGACTTGGTGATTGGTAGGTGGGAAGTTGACATTGATAGATAGGTGGTTTGACCCCGGTAGGGAAGTCAACTCTGGTGAGTGGTGGGTGGGTGGGTGAGTGGATAGTCCTTGGCCAGGTGAGTGGTGGGCTCCTGCCTGGGGTCCCTCTCATCCTGCCACAGGCCAGGCCTGCTCAGCCCCATCCACCTGCCTCCTGCACTCCCAGGAGCAGAAGGTCAGTGATGAAGGTGGGTAGGGCTGAGGAAGTTTCTGTTCCCAGGAGCCGAGGACCACGATGGGGATGGAGAAGGATCCAAGACGGGTAAGTCTGAACCCAGAGGGACTCTGTTGGCTGAGGACGGATGCAGGGACAGGGGCGGGGACCCTAAGGTCTGGAGGGGCCCCATTTACTTGAAGGTTTGAATGAAATGTGTCCTGTGGACTGAGCCTCCCAGCCTAGGTGAGTCTGGTCTTTGCTCAGCAGTAGACCTGGAGGCAGGTCTCCCAGCTGCTGCTTCGTTTCTCCTGCTGACCTTTATCACCTACCAGGGCCACTCCACCCTGAAAGACCTGGCTCGACAAGCAGGGCAGGCTGGGTTCCAGCCCCAGCTCCTATAAGCTGAGTGGCCTTGAGCAAGTCACTTCGCCTCTCTGGGCCTCAGTTTCCTCCTAGCTGCTCCTTTCATGGTGGTGTGAGTTAAATTAAATGACATCATGTATATTAAGGGCCTGATATTGTGCCAAGGGCCTGCAAGGGCTCCGTGGCTTTCAGTCCTGTTACTAGCACTGTGTTCTCAGCCTGACGCAGCTCCACTCTGCTGAGAGGCTGAAGGACTTTGGTCAGCATTTTGTTCCTCTGGGCTCCAGTTTCCCATATGTAAAAACTGGCCTCCTGGCCTTCCCTGATGGAACCAGAGGGCTGTTTTTAACCTCTCTTGAGTGACTTTGCGAAGGGCCTGGCACTGTGGGGACACAAGCCTGGAGCCTGGAGAGGAGGCGCCAAGGCCCTGGTGCCCCGCGGCCACTGGAGGCCTCACTGCCTTCCCTCCCCAGGGCCCATGTGTTGGGGGAGCAGGTTCTTGCTGAGCCCTCTGTGATGGTTCCAGTTGACACAGGTTACCCCCCAATCCCTGAAGAAGGAGGGGCAGAAGACTGACCTCTGGGGACTGTTGTAAACTATGCCAGTTCATTCTCCGCCTTTGGTGTCCGGGTATGGCAGTTGTAGACACAGCCCGGGATCAGGCCTCATTTTTCTTGTTCAGAGGCAGGTGCAGTTGGCAGAAGGGAGGGAGTGGGGAGAAGAGGGGGGCTTAGAGACATGCTTACTCTCAGTTCTGTAAGATCCTGGGCCTAGCTGGCGACACCTGCAGCCTCCCTTAGTGCCTCTCTTAACCCTATTTGTAGAGCAGGCTCAGGGTACTCTCACATCCCTCACTCACAGGAGGGCTGGGAAGTTGTTCCCATTATAGAGGTGCAAAAAACTGAGGCCTGGGGGAGGAGTGACAAGTCACAGAGCAGGACGGGAACTTGAGGCAGCAGCTGAGACCCCTTTTCCAGCCCTGTGATGTTTCCCTCACCCTCTCAACTTCTTCCTCCTGCCTCCTCCTCCCAGTCCTTCTGACTTTATTTCTTCCTTACCACCACTTTCCACAGTTCCCCCTTCACTGTGTACTCCTTCCTTTTTTGCAGCCCTGCGGCCCCTGAAACACTCTGAAAACAAAGAAGGTAAAGACATGTAGTGTTTGTGCATCTGTGTGTGTGTGTATGTGTGTGTGCCCTTGTATGTAGGAGGCTAGGGGCTGGTAATTGGTGATGGGGTTGCTGCTGCCCCGAGGCTCCCTCCCCCAGAAGAACAGCCTCGACTCCTCCCTGTTGAAATGGCAGCAGGCGGAGAAATCAAGATCCCCATTGCTCTTCAGTTCAGTTCAGTCACTCAGTCGTGTCCGACTCTTTGCGACCCCATGAATCGCAGCACGCCAGATTTTTTACCTGCTTGTTTTTTTAGATGGTATAGATTTCTGTTATTATAAGGCTCAAATCTTTTTCAGTAATAAGGCAGGGAATAAATGGATCATTAATAAATACCTTCATATGAACATTGTTGATTAAAAAAAAAAATGCACAACCTAAAAGTTGAGAGTTAGGTTTTATTTGAGACCCAACTGAGGAAGGACTATGGCCCAGAAAATAGCCTCTCAGATAGCTCTGAGGAACTATTCCAAAGAAATAAAGGAGGAGCCAGGATGTATAGGAGTTTTTCTAAGGGGGGAAATAAAAGTAATCAAACATCAAAAGGTTACTGCAAATCACAAAACAACAGACATCTTAAGTTAATGATTTTCATGCTTTTCCATGTATAGGAAGATGCAAGAGTCTGGGTTCATTGAAATCATTCCTTTGATATGCATCTTAGCTGTTCATGGCAGGGCGGTATCCTCTTTTTCTCCATCCTGAATTCCCCTTGGGGTGCCCCAATGAGGGGCAGCTGCAGCAGCTGATGGTTTGATGGGCAACATTTGTTGCTTACTGAAATGGCAAGTGACATTATTTTGTCCACAGTACCTTCATAAACAAACAACTGAGCAAGCTTGTCCTTCCTTAAACACATGGTTGTTTTCCCACGTTTAGTAGAATAAGGTCCAATCCTTTAGATTGATGTCTAGAAGCTGAGTTGAGTTTTCCTTCAGTTTCTTAGGAATTTGCTCACACCAGGCTGGCTTACCTCCAAAGGTCAACCTTATTTTTCAAGTAGTCTTTCTCATGCCACCAGCCCTTTTCTGGCTGCTTGGCCTCCTCCACTCCATCATTAAAGCATATTGACTTTCTGTGTCCACCTCAAGAGCCTAACTTGGAGAAGGCAATGGCAGCCCACTCCAGTACTCTTGCCTGGAAACTCCCAAGGACAGAGGAGCCTGGTGGGCTGCAGTCCATGGGGTCGCTAAGAGTTGGACATGACTGAGCGACTTCACTTTCACTTTTCACTTTCATGCATTGGAGAAGGAAATGGCAACCCACTCCAGTGTTCTTGCCTGGAGAATCCCAGGGACCGGGGAGCCTGGTGGGCTGCCGTCTATGGGGTCGCACAGAGTCAGACACGGCTGACGCGACTCAGCAGCAGCAGCAGCAGCAGCAGCAGCAGCAAGAGCCTAACTACCAGGCCCTTCAGTTCTTTGCCCTTTGAACTCAGAGCCTACGCATCTGCACTGTAATTCAACATACCCCAGTTGGTGTCTAACACTTTTCAGTCCTTTAATGTTTATGCGTTATATCCTCAACAGTGATGTAAGTTCCTTGGTATCAGGGAGAGTATCTTGTCTGTCTTTGTGTTCCTAGCCTCTCATGGTTTCTGGAGCACAGTAGGGTCTGAATTTGCATTTATTGCCCCCTTTGATTGATCAGAGTGCATAAACTGGTAAAAGAAACTCCTAAGGAATTGGAATAACTTTGGGAAAAAAGGGAAATGGCAGGAGGGCTAGAATTCTTTAGTTTTAACTTCAAGGTTTACTGCTAGCTATAGATAAGCTGCTATTACAGATAAGCCTCTTCAGTCCCAGAACTCTCCTTCTGTGCTGCTCCACTGATGATAACACTGGGAGGGGAGGAGGAAGACTGAGGGGAAACAGCGAAAGGGGAACTGGGACTTAGCATCTGCCTCCTCCCAGAAGAAGCTTGGCAGAGACTCCTGTAATCCAGCACTGAGTTAAAATGTGAGCCCCTCTGAAATGTTTCCCTGACCCCATCATCAGATATGAATCACTATGGTGGTTCACTCTGGGGACTATTGTTTTCATACTCTCTCCATTATTGGAACCACTCACACACACACTTTCTTATTTCCTTTTCTGTTTAGACTTTCCAACTTCTGTGCCACTCCACCCCGCCCTAGTTCTTTTGCTGAATTCCACAAATGAGATCCACTTAGTTCTGCTGGTGGTGTAATTTATTTGAAAAGCAACTTGGCTTAGTTTATCTGATGAGGTCTTAAGGAATTATATAATGCAGTTTTACAGTAGAGTACTGTGTTGTGCTAAAAGAGGTCAAGTTTGTATAGATTTGGACATTACCTTGTGAAACTGGGCTGTACAGAGTACAGAACCAGATTATTTAGGCCACAAGTCTCCCACCCTTTCTTTCTCTTATTAATTATATACTGTCTACACAGCCCAAATTTATCAGTTATTAGCTACGTCCTGGAATTGGGCTGATTTAATATAGTACCTACTCCAATTGGGTCCTTGGCCTGAACAAGACTTCTGGGCACCCTGGAGTTAAGCTACCAAGGGCTTAATTGCTTCAGCTATCTCTGCTTGTTTGTAATTTGGATTTTGTTTGCTCCTGATCCCTTGGGAGTGCTCTATGCTGTTCAGTTAATTGAAAGTGGCTAAAGCTGAATGAGGCAGCAGCTTTGCAGGTGGCATCTTTGGGATCATTTTGAGAAGACTATTGAAATTCTCTTGCTTAGTATAATAATTATCTCTGATTGAGGCAGGATTTCAGTCTTGAGACTAATAGGAGATTCCAAAGTTTCCCATTGGCTTTAGGGATTAGCAATTCCCAAAGCAATTAGCTTTTCCAACAGGGTGTTGCTATGAAACAGTGCAGAGGAAAATGTTAAAAAGTAGAGTTGGAATGGCATGGGAGATTGAGGGCATTACATGGCCCGGGGGAGGGGAAGGGTGGAAAAGCAGATATGAAGTAATTGGAGTGAAAGATAAAGACTATATAAAATATCTCAATATGGAGAAGAACTAAAAGTGTATATAGGGGAAATTAATGGCAACCCACTCCAATATTCTTGCCTGGAGAATCCCAGGGATGGGGGAGCCTGGTGGGCTGCCGTCTATAGGGTCGCACAGAGTCGGACACGACTGAAGCGACTTAGCTGCAGCAGCAGCAGGGGAAATTAAAACACAATTCAGAATTTTAAAAATTAAAATGGTAACAGTGTAGAAGAAAATAACAGAGGTAAAAATGATACAAGTGTTTTAAAAGAATAATAAAGGGAATATTAGAACTTCTATGGAGAGAAAAAAGGGGAAAACTTAAAAAATGAAAAAAAAGCAAGATGGTGAATAATTAATAGGACACTGATTGCATGTTTATTTATTTTGATCACTCTATTCAAGTGTGTATGGCTATTATGTGTGTGTTCCTTCACACCTTCCTGGAACGCTTTGAGGTTGTACTTCTTATTCTAATATTCTGATATTTACCTTTTCTAGCCTACAAGCTCTGGACCATATGCACATTATTGGGTACCTTAGAGGTAAAAAATACAAAAAGCCATATAGTCCTTATTGTTTATTGGTTGTTATTGTAATTCAGTGAAGCTGGTAAAGCGTCTGCCTACAGTGCGGGAGACCTGGGTTCAATCCCTGGGTCGGGAAGATGTCCTGGAGAAGGAAATGGCACCCCACTCCAGTACTCTTGCCTGGAGGATCCTGTGGGCAGAGAAGCCTGGTGGGCTACAGTCCATGGACCGCAAAGAGTCGGACACGACTGAGCGACTTCACTTCACTTCACTGGGTTCTACAGTGAGTTTTTAAAAAAATGAGTTTTAAAAGTGGTGAAGAAAGGAAGAAGGCAAGTCTTAGACCCTCTTCTATGTCAAGCACCCTGCTGGTTTCTTTTAAACAACACTTAGTGCCAAGACTTGTTGAGAACGCCTTGTGTGATAGGCATCACACTAATGGCTATGCCTAGATAAAATCTTGACAACCTTGCCATGACCCCGTGCTGTGGGTCCCAGTATATAAAATTTATGTCCCTCTTAAAAAAGTAATATGACTAGACCAATATGTGTGAAAATGAATATGTGTTTAGAAAATGAAAAAAACACAAACCCTGCAGATTTTAAAAAGCTGACAAATATCACAAGTATCTCACATACACAAAATGCACAAAATCTTAACTAATTAACTGCCTCCCACACCTCTGTATTAGTTTTAGTTTGGTACAATCAATACGTATAAAAATATAAAATTAATCTGAAATCAAGGAATACACAAATATAAATCAAAGACATTTAAAAATTGTGCCTCCTTTATGTATTGAACTACATAATTGTGTAATCAAGTTACTCTTAAACTGAATTCATTGACTTACTGATCAACAGGCATGAGGGTTTTGGTCATTGGAACACTTGTTTCTTCAGGCTATTTTGTGGCCTTATGGGCAATTTTTGTTCACTGATTTGTCTGGACATGCCAAACTACATCAGGCGTGATGCATTAGATGTGCTAAGATACAGTCCAATACCTTGAGATACATCAACAGATAGCTTCACATTCTGGTAATGAGGGTTTTGGTCATTGGAACACTTGTTTCTTCAGGCTATTTTGTGGCCTTATGGGCAATTTTTGTTCACTGATTTGTCTGGACATGCCAAACTACATCAGGCGTGATGCATTAGATGTGCTAAGATACAGTCCAATACCTTGAGATACATCAACAGATAGCTTCACATTCTGGTGTCCTGGCTTTTGGAAGAACAGGTGTGTTCCCTAAGCAAATAATTCCGGTAATTCAATTTTATGCACAATTTTCCTTTAAAAAATTGTGATATGTTGGTAAAGGTGTTTGCTGTCTTACTGAGTATATGCCTGACAGGTGGCATTGTTTTGACTAGACTCCATGAAAATTTGAATGCACAGCTTTTAATTGTATGCCACTAGTGACTGGAAGAAATTTCCACAGGCTGCCTCCTGGCTGCACACATTTCAAACCTTTTTTCCCGTTATCCTGATACTTTGTGTACTGAAACCTGTAGGGCATGTTCATACTATAAACAGGAC
Organism: Oreotragus oreotragus; assembly: GCA_006410675.1. NCBI lineage: Eukaryota > Metazoa > Chordata > Mammalia > Artiodactyla > Bovidae > Oreotragus > Oreotragus oreotragus. The sequence continues at coordinate 289,014 of SJYX01005623.1, read as the reverse complement.
CTCTGATACTCACCGCTTGTGCCACCACACTGAGTGGGTTCATGCATCGAGAGGTACAAGTATTTTGGAGTTGGTTCCTATACCAGAACTTATTGTAAAACACATAGTTTGTATCCTGCCAAACCCAAATGAAATAGATTCTCCATTGAAATTCTCTTTTGCAGAAATCTCAAAATGCTCATAGTCACTCCAGAGCCATTTGCCACAAAAGTCAGGTTTTAAATAGTTTTTAAAGAGGTTACTTTTCCAAATTTTATATAAACGTAACCACGTGAACATATTTGTAGAACCTCTCATAGGGCTTCGTAGGATCCCCATGTAAATAAAGGTGCCTGAATTATAAAGTTGCATTAATTTCCTGGAAAATCCATCCCTGGTATTAAATGATTTATTTAAATAATTCAGGAAAAGTTTCAGTAGAAATTTTGTGACTCAGTTTTTCAATTATATTTCAGCAATCCAATATTACCTTTAACTATCTTTTCTGTTTTCCCTATGAAATGTTACTTAAGTCTTTTATGATACATCAGTTCAGTTCGGTTGCTCAGTCATGTCTGACTCTTTGCGACCCCATGAATCGCAACACTCCAGGCCTCCCTGTCCATCACCAACTCCAGAAGTTCACTCAGACTCACGTCCATTGAGTCCGTGATGCCATCCAGCCATCTCATCCTCGGTCGTCCCCTTCTCCTCCTGCCCCCAATCCCTCCCAGCATCAGAGTTTTTTCCAATGAGTCAACTCTTCACATGAGGTGGCCAAAGTACTGGAGTTTCAGCTTTAACATCATTCCTTCCAAAGAAATCCCAGGGCTGATCTCCTTCAGAATGGACTGGTTGGATCTCCTTGCAGTCCAAGGGACTCTCAAGAGCCTTCTCCAACACCACAGTTCAAAAGCATAAATTCTTCAGTGCTCAGCCTTCTTCACAGTCCAACTCTCATGACCACAGGTAAAACCATAGCCTTGACTAGATGGACCTTAGTCGGCAAAGTAATGTCTCTGCTTTTGAATATGCTATCTAGATTGGTCATAACTTTTCTTCTAAGGAGTAAGTGTCTTTTAATTTCATGGCTGCAATCACCATCTGCTGTGATTTTGGAGCCTCCCAAAATAAAGTCTGACACTGTTTCCACTGTTTCCCCATCTATTTCCCATGAAGTGATGGGTAACAGGATGCAAATACAATAGAGGCTTAACCGGGACAGGAGTCGAGACTGTCTTACGGCCGCTGGTACCCTGGAACCAGCTTCCTCCTACCTGGCTTCTGCCTTCTTCTACTCAAAGCTTCCATTGCCAGGTCCAGGTGGCTGCTCCAGCTCCCACACCCTCTCTAGAATGAAGAGGGAAAGAGGAGAGGGAGGGGACATTTTTTTCTAGGGCTTGACTAGAAATAGCTCCTGTCTCGCCTGTTTATATCCATTTGTCAGAACCTAGTCACGTGACTGCAACTCAAGTGAGGCTAGGAAATGGAGTTTTCAGCTGGACAGGCATGTTCCTGGTACATAGTCAGTGGTTAATAGTTGTTAGTGATGGTTATTGGTCAGATTATCACAACATCAGCAGTTACATTAGGAAGTGGTTGGTTGGAGGTTAGTTTAGTTTGAGATTCTTCTTTATTAAAAGTGACCAGGTGCTACACCTGTCTGTGTGTGTTTGTAAATATATGTATATCTCTCTGTGTGTCTGTGTATTTTGAACAAGCTATTTCTCGATGCAGACTTATCACTAAATATGAGTGGCTTCCACTTAGAAGGTCAAAAGTTTTGGGACCTTAATTTTTGGCCAAAGGTTATGGAGCCTTAAGTGACTTTCAGGTTGCCTTGTTGTCCCTGTCAGGAAATAAACTCTCCATTCAAATCATGGTGGAGAGCGAGGCCATGGGTGTGAATGTATGGAGTGGAGAAGATAACGGGACAGACAGGGTAGGGGGCAGCATGGGGAAGGGGAGTGTGCCAGACCAAGGGAAGGGAAGGGTGCAAGGTGGCTGGACCCAGGGGGATTGAGAGAAGCCGTTGAGGACTGGGCAGTCTCCTCCAGGCACCCTCATAGTCAGTCTGATCCCCAGCTGCTGTGTGTGTCTATCTGAGCCTTGAGGGCAGTGCTTGGTGTGGGGGTTGCCAGTCAGACTGCCGGCCCCCTCACACGTACTTCCCCCCCCACGAGTATGTGACCACATCCCTGGGGTTCTGGCACGCTCCCGCATTTAATGCTCCCCCCTCTTTCTTCCTTCCCATCATGAAACGCAGATGATGGACCAGAAATAGTCTGACCGCGAGGCGCAGGGAGCTGCTGCCCCTGCCCTGGGGCTCCCACCTCTGGCTGCACTGGAGCCTCAGTGTGAGCTCTGGGCTGGGGTCTTCCCTGCCTCCAACAGATGGCGTCTACTCTGGCGGATCTACTCATTCTGCAAAGGACACGATACACAGACCACCCTGCAGCCTTACTTCTCTGATGGACACGATTCCCAAGTCATCCTGCTGCCTTGTTTCTCCAGTGACACGACACCTAAATCATCTCGCTGCTTTATTCCTTACGGACGCAATGCACAGACCTCCCTGCCGCCGTATTTCCCAATGGATATGCTACACGGACCATCCGGCTGCCATTTTTCTCCAAAGATGTGGTACACAGTCTCCCCTCGCCTTGTCTCCGATGGTCCAGATACACTAGCTATCACTTCTCAGCCTTCACCCCCATCTGTCCATAACTCTGTCTCCTCAGCCGAGGCCACTGCAGCCTTAGTATTTCCTCCAGACTAGAGGCGTCGCCTCGGGCTCTGGCCCCAATGACAGCCCCTTCCCTCCTCCACTAAGTGGATACAGGGCCCCTCCCCCAGGCACGCAGACAAGCAGGTGCACGTGCTGGAACACGTGAGGACCTCCCCCGGCCCTGCCTCTTCGGGGCGCCCTGGGCAGTGCCCTGTGAGCCCCACCCTCCACCCGCCCTCTCCACAGGAAGTACGTGCTGGTCACACCAGGTCTCTGGGCGGCTGCGTGGGCCCCCTTGTGATCTGCTGCTGTCCCTCTGCTTTTCCTTTCATTGATCCAAGTAACGTTCACTGAGCATCTCTGGGCGTCAGCACTGTGTTAGGTACTGGGGACCCTGCGCGAGAAGACAAGCCCCTCCTTAAGGAGCGCGCCCTTCAGCGGAGAAACCTGTGAGGCAAGAGGGACTCGTGAGGGGCTCCTGCCTTGCTTCCTGCTGAACCCCTCTTCTGGACCACAGTTCCCAGGATACCTCACTCCCATTCCACCCCAAATCCTTGCCCAGAAACCTGGAAAGAGAGACAGCGCCTCTCGCCACAACTGGAGCATCTGATGGTTTCCAAAGTGTCTTTCCAGGCATGCACAAGCAGGGACAGGCAGCCCAGACCCGACAGACCGCGGGGCCTGAGAGCTGCAGCGCAGGGGCAGCCTGAGGGCAGGGACAGCCCCTCCCCCACCACGGTGCTATTCGGAGCTGGGCAGACAGTTTCTGGCATGTCTCCAGCCAGTCCCCAGCCTCCAGTGGAGTAAACTTCTGAGGACCTGATGTCCTCCTGTTGACATCCTCCCTTCACCAGGAATGAAAGATGTGGGGGTTTCTAATTTAAATGTGGGACTCTGAGAAATTTTGTTAACCAGGGGTGCATTTTGGGAAAAATAAATGCCTTTGTAGAAGCTTTTTCTCTGTAAATTGTGTGGCAGCAAGGCTCGACTGGAAGAATTGCCTCCTGGACATTTGAGGTCCGGGGTGCCTGGATCTCCTTACTCTCACCGTCCTTAAGTCCCTGGGTTTCCATGGCCCCTTTCTAACTTCAGTTACCCACTTGATAAGGATGCTGGCTGTCCAGAAAGCCAGGCCCTTTGGTCATTGTATGGGGCTCCACCCACTCCTAGAAGTGTCACCTAATATCTTTATTTCAGAAGATTCAGACTCTAGGCTTGTTTAAGGCCTAATGTCCCCATTTCATGGATGGGGAAACTGAGACCCAGGAAGAAGCTAACATAGAAAAGGAACTCTACATGCTCTTTTTGGCTGACACAGTGGAATGGGCACCGGGCCTGAGTCAGAGGTCCAGGTCTAAGACCTCATTTAGCACTGCCCTGTGATCCTGAGCTGGGCATTTAACTTCTCTGGGCTTTAGAGTTTTTATTTTTTTGGCCACACTGTATAGCATACAGGATCTTAATTAGGGATTGAACCTTTGCCCCCTGCATTTGGAATCTTAACCATTAGACCACCAGGGAAGTCCCAGGGCCTTAGTTTTCTTATATGAAAAACGGACCTGAGATTTTTCACCACCTTCCAGTTTCAAAGACTAAGAAGAGGAGGTGAACATGGCAAGCAAACCATTTCCAGAGAACCAGGTTCAAGGATGTGGGAGCCTGCAGAGTGCATTGGGCTCGTTTACCCTTGGGGGCCAGGGTCTCAGAACTGGCCCACCAGTCATTCCCTAAACTCTGCAGGCCCTAGGGCAGCAGGAAGAGCTCAGGTTGGGGGTCAGGACACTTGACTTTAGTTTTTTGATTTTTTTCCTTTTTGACTTTTGTTCCTGGCTCTGCTACTGACTTGTGACTAAGTCCTTCATCCCTCTGAACCTTCATTTCCTTATCTGTTAAGAAGGGGTGAAGGGACTTCCTTGGTGGTCCAGTGGTTAAGATGCTGTGCTTTGAATGTAGGGGTCATGGGTTCAAACCCTGGTCAAGGAACTCAAATCCCACATGCCATGTGGCCAAATAAAAATTCTAAAAACAGCAAAATATTTTTAAAAAGAAGGGGTGATGAGTGCCCTTTGGAAAGGTATGTGGAATTCTTTCCAAAGGGTGCTTCTTCTCAAGTCGATGGCCCTGGGAGTGAGTCCAGTCACCTTCCTAGAAGGCCCCCTCCCTGGTGCTGTGGGTAGGTTTTAGATTCAAAAACCTTTCGCCGAGGCCCTGTCTTTTGCCCCTTGTCTCCCCCTGCACGCTTGCGCGTGACCTCACCTCACCGGGCGTCACCCACACCAGTAGGGACAATAGTAGTTCATGTTTCGTAGGATTGTTGTGAGGGCTGGACAACACAGGAAGAAGGCACTACAAGCTATAAAGTGCTGGGCACACATGATGGCTTATCTTCCCCTCCCTGCAGTCGGGTTGCACACACTGGCTCCCTCGGCGATTTTGTAGATGGAGCACAGTGACCCAGGGCAAGTGGGTGCTTTTTCTTTCGGACAGGGCTGGGAGATGGCTCAAACACAACGCTGTATCAGATGCTTGAGGGAGGGACCCAGCAGGTGTGGGACTTCCCTAGGGGCTGCAGGGTGAGGAAGGTGGCCATTCACTGCCCACTCCCCCCCAGTAGCTGGTGTCCCCAGAGAGCAGTATTTTTAGCTGCTCTTCCTGGGCAAAGCTCCAACTCCTGCATTTTAATGGAGAAATAATTCTCATAGTGAGACAAGCTGTAGCCTGCAGGTGTCACATCCATATTAAAGAGGGGACAGAGCAGGGTTCATTTTCCCGGCTTGAGGTGTGACCGGAATTCACCTCCAGGACCATTTGTAACCAAGGCTGTGAAGACCCATTAGTAGCTCTGACCGTTCAGGAGGAGGAGCCTGGGTGTGGGGGTTCAAACAGAATGGCTGGTGGGCCCAAGTCACCCTGCCTTTCTCTCCCTGCTCTCTTCCTCTTTAGAGCGCTCTCTCACAAGCATGGACAGTGCCTTCCATGGGGTCTGTTCAGGCAGAGGCACTTGACCTGGCTCATCCCAGGAGATGGTTGCCTAGTGGGATGCTGGTACGTGTGGGCCAAGGAACAGTTGTTGAGTCACTAGGTCGTATCTGACTCTTCGCCGCTGCATGGACTCACCCACCAGGCTCCTCTGTCCAAGGAATTTCCCAGGCAGGAATACTGGAGTGGGTTGCCATTTCCTTCTCCAGGGAATCGTCCCAGTGAGCAGAGACCCTGGCAGATTATTTTTCATTAGTAGTAGAAAAATTTTTTTGGCCACACGGCATGTGGGATCTTAGTTCCCTGACCAAGACTTGAACCTGCACGCCCTGCAGTGGAAGCACAGAGTCTTAACTACTGGACCGTTAGGGAAGTCCCAGATCCTGCAAATTCTGAGCGGGGCAATAGCCAAAGATCTTAATGCAAGTCCTAAACTGAGACATGAAGCCAAAGATAGCCCTGAATCGCCCCGAACCCAGGCTTCCAAGTGCAGGACACTCAGATGACCCGGAGTGGAGCCACCATGAAGTGAGCGGCCGGAACGTGGAGGAGGTATGAGGGACAGAGGATTCAAACACCACAAATGCAAATAATACAGAAATGTAGAAACTGGCTGTCTTCATCTCCAATCCCCTCACTCGGGAAAGTACTACTAACAGTTTGCTATCTTTCCAGACTTTTCCCCAGGCTTACTCATTTGTAAAAATGAAATCGCAAATTCTGTTCTACACCTTTTTTTCCCCTGTTTTATTTATCATTTTCTCAGGTCAGTCCTCTTTACTGTTTAAGTTGAGGTGTCTCATACACCTAGTGTGTAAAAAAGATGCTAGTCCTCAGTGTATGGCTCTGTGAATTTTTAAAGAAGTGTTTACATCACCATGTAAATATCACCCAGATCAAGATATAGAATACTTTCAGGATCCAGAAAGTTCCCTCCTGACCCTGCCTAGTCAATGGCCCCACCCAGAGAGACTGCTCTGGCTGTTTTCACCATCGATTCGTTTTGCTTGTTCTTGAACTTAATATAAATGGATCCTACCTTACATACTATTTTGTGTCTAGCTTTTTGCAGAGACCTCCTTCCTTCTTTCTAAATGGCTACATAGTATCTCCTAGCACTGCTGTTCTAGAATAGACTTTGGCAGGTTCTACAGTTTGGAAACAAATACTGCAGCCTTGTGTTCCAGTTGCTACAGTATGGAGCCTCATACGAATCGCTGGCCCACAGGCCTGTAGATATTAAATGTTGATAGAGTTGCCACTTGTTTGGGCTGCCTTTACAGCCAGTCCTTGTGGCAGGAAGAACGTGCTAGTGAAGAGCACTTAGGGCCACTGGCAAAACAATTCTAGACAGGGCAGCAAGGGTGCCAGGAATTGCCACCCCAGCCAGGCACCCAGACTCACAGTGGAGCTTGACCCAGCAGTGGATGAGGCCTGCGGACCTTTTTTCCTCCCCCATCTACCCTGCACTTCCTTACCCGTCAACACCTAACTTGTGGGGGCCCCGCCTCAATTCCCCAGGAGCTAGGGGTCTTCATGGTTCTAGGACCCCAGTCTTAGAGGTGAGCATGTCTGCTTCTTGATGGATGGGTGGGCCTTGGGCTGAAAGGTGCATCCTGCATGCATACCTGACCACAATGGATGGGGCCACATTCATCAGCATCTCACTTAGATGCAGGTGCCTCAGGGCACATTCAGTTTTCTGCACTTGTTTCTGAGGGTGTTTGTGACCTGCCATTTGGCTCTACCAGTTCCAGGTAATTACGGTGACACTATCTCAGCACTAATGAGGTGGTGCTTGTTAGAGCACAGGGAACGCTGGGCCTCGCGGGGCACACATATCCCAGCCCTCAGAAGCGGAGGGTCTGTGACCTTTGTTCCCAGCCTTTTCGCAGCACCTGAGCAGTAAAATCGCCCCCTCCCCTCAAGCTCCCTCAGCTGATATGATTTCCTCATCCCCACTGCCCTCCTCTGGACCTGTTTCCTCATTGTCCCTTCTGGATGGAGGCCCATGGATCAAAATGTTTCAGCCCCTAATAGATAATCCTGGGCACCACGCTCCTGCTCCACATCACAGCAGTCCACTGGTTCTTAACCCTGGCTGCACCTTAGAGTCACTTAAGGAAGTTTTAATAATAGCAGTTCCCCGGGCCCCATCCCTAGAAGTTTTGATGCAGCTAGGTGAGATCACTGCTAAATAGCTGATGTGTGTACCTCAGGGGCTTGAGCCTACCTTACAAATTAATGCAAAACAGGATTCAGAGAGACAGCCCAGAGCAGAGGCTTCTGAGACCAGGGGCAAGAGACAAGCCAGCTGTTCTCAGTGAGACTGAATCAGACCAGAGTGTTTGTTTTCTCACTAAAGGAAGAACAGAAAATACAGGTGCAAGGAAGGTTAAGGGGGAGGGATGTTGTTTAGTGTGGAGAAGAAGAGGGCCTGTTCCTTCTGTTGTGATGCCCAGAGGAGAGCAGGAACCCTAAGCTCCCACTCTTGGTCAGACCAGGCACCCAGGCTCTGGGGAAGTGAGAAAAGAGGGGGCTCCAGGGATGACCGTGCAGCCCCCCTCAGCCTGAGGACAGGAGACAGGGGGCTCCCTCCTTTTCCTCCGACTGCCTCCCCTTCTCCCTCTCTTTCCCTTGTTGACCCCAGGCCTCCAGATGTGCACAGTCATGTGGCTGGCCCTGGTTCCCTCCCTCCCTCCAGCACCACGAAGGGAAGGACCATCTGTCCCGCTCACTGCAGCCCAGCAGGCTGTGCGCGTGTGCCAGTCTCAAGAAAGCAGCCTTCACGCTCTTCCTGCTTCCTTTCCTCCCTGCCTCAAACTTGCTTCTGCCCCAGGATTTTCTGTGGCCTATCTGTTCTGCAAACCTGCTCCAGCCAAAGTGGCCAGAGGATGGCATCTTTCCTCTACCACTGCCTTCCACCACCCTCCTGAGTGGTCTCTGGCCTCTAGTCCTCCCTCGGTCTCAAAGCTTAGCTATCTGGAGTCTACCTGTCTGGTCCCATAATTCAGGCTGTCAGGCTCCTGGGGAGCTAGTCTGCACCCTATCTCATTCCCTTCCTGCCTCTTGTGTTTCAGTGTGCATGCTCAGTCTTTCAGTCATGTCTGAACTCTTTGCAACCCCATGGACTGTAAGCTGCCAGGCTTCTCTGTCCATGGGATTCTCCAGGCAAGAATACTAGAGTGGGTTGCCATTTCCTACTTTCAGAAATCTTTCCAACCCAGGGATCGAACCCATGTCTCCTAAGGCTCCTGTATTGGCAGGTGATTTCTCTACCGCTGCGTAACCTGGGAAGCCCCCTTGTGTTTCAATATCCTCTCTGAAACAGTGCCTGCAGAATGTGACCCTCACTCTCAGGGCACTGGGGGGAGGGACCAACTTGTATCTCTGCTGGCCACTGAACTGACATTTAGCTTTATTTGCTAACATAACTTGTTGGTAATGAATGAACACGCTACTTCTTATTTCTATAGCTTTCATAACACCTTGAAGTCTATATGCTTACTGGTGGGCACAACAGCAAACGTTCTGAGACCCTGAAGCTGGCCAAGTTGCAGAGGGAGCTTAGCCTCCATGGTTGACCACGTCAAGGGCTTGTGACATGGGAAGCAGGGCCAGGGTGCTGATTTCCTTGGTCTCTCCATCCAGGCTGCCCTTCTGAGTGTCCACCCACCTAATGCAGCTGGGAGGATAGGGGTCAGCCCTGCAAAAGAACATGGGCTTCCCTGGTGGTTTGGCAGTAAAAGAATCCGCCTGCCAATGCAGGAGACTTGGGTTCAATTCCTGGATCAGGAAGATCCCATGGAGAAGGAAATGGCAACCCACTCCAGTATTCTTGCCTGGGAAATCTCATGAACAGAAGGAGCCTGGTGGGCTCCAGTCCATGGGGTCAAAAAGAGTCAAACATGACTTAATGACTCAACACCACCACCACCGCAAGAGAAGGTGCGCCAGGGACTCCAGACCTGGGACATCTGTGGAGTGGGCTCATTAGTGTTGGGAGAGGAGTCCATTTTGCTCTGTCTAGGGGATGGGTGATGAGGGAGAAGGGGCCACAGATGACTGACGGGGTGGGGAGAGTTGGATAGGCCATAGTCAATTCTGTTTATAAGCCTTTGCTCAAGCTCTTGCCTCACTGAATCTGCCCCCTCTTTTCTCTGCCTGTGTAAATCCTACGCACTCCCTGCTGTGAATCCCCTGGATCCCTGACTGCACCTCAGATGTTTCACAGCCATAATAAAGCCCTGGCTCCTTTGCTGCTCTCTGGAAGTTCATCTCCTTCTCCCCAGAGTAGTTCTGGATTTGCCTCGCCCAGTCTGGGGTGCAGAGTAGCCCCTGTCCTCCTCTAAGTACCCAAACCACATTCATCCAGTCTCTGAATGGAATTCACACTGAGGCTGAAGTTGACTTCTGCACTATGCCCAGAAAAAAAAAAAAAAAGGATTTCCCAGCAAAGGAATAATGTAAATGAGGCTGTCAAAGGGTGCCTAACCTATTTAAAGGAACAATCTATTTTAAAAATCTCCTAGAAGCCCCTATTTACCCAGAAACAATTGATATGGTAATTGCAAGTCTTTCTCCTTTTTATTTACCATGGAAGGTTCCCTGAGCTCCGTTCACCCACCCCCACATTTTATGTGGGGAACGCTACCTTCTAACCCTTGGGGTGCTGGCTACTCTGTGTCCTTGCAGGTCACTTCTGCAAAATGGGGTCAAGAACAGTCCCCCCTTCTCTGGTTGACTGAGGATGAAGAGAGATTGCCCAAAGGACTGAGGTTTCAAGGGGCACCTTACCTGCACTTAAGCCGAGTGAATGGATAAGGTCTAAACAGATGGCCTCAGGCTCAGCCTGCATAAATAGGAGAGATTTGACCTGAGACCAACAGAGAGAGGATAGACCATCAGACAGGATGTGGCAGGGGTGGAGATGCAGCAAGATGGAGGTGGCGGTGGGGAGAATTGCTCTTGTGTCAGTTGAAGATGGCAGAAGAGGAGCTCCAGGCTCGAGGGGAGGCAGCCATGGCCCCCAGCGTACCAGCATTGCAGATCAATATAATCCCTTGGCCTGCAGATCGAATCTGCTTGAGGTTTAATTGACTTGTTGGCCTTGGCTTGGGGAAGAGAAAGAGGCTCTTTACCAAGGGGAGGAGCTGTATCAGAGGCAGTCTTGGTGTCTCCAGCCCTGCCCCACCCCCACAGAGAGAAGAAGGGAAAGAAGACACCATTCTTACCACCTCTTCAGGATCCTGGGCTGGGCTCTCCCTGCCCAGTGGAGCAGGGCAAGACAAGGCTGAGATGCCTGGGCTGAGGGGCTCCTGGGGTTGGTTGTTTGGCCCTGTGCACCTGCTCTGGCTCTGCTGGATGGGTATGTGCTTGGGGAGAGGGGAGTAAATGAGGGAGTGGGGAGGGGAGAGGAGAGTGAAGAAGGACGCAGCCACAAATCTGGGTACATCAGCCTGCCCAGGAAGGGACCTCCCAGCTCTTTCCCCTGCACCACTGGGTCAGAAAGTGAAAGTGGAAATCACTCAGTCTTGTCCAACTCTTTGTGACCTAGGCAATTCTCCAGGCCAGAATACTGGAGTGGGTAGCCTTTCCCTTCTCCAGGGGATCTTCCCAAGCCGGGGATCAAACCCAGGTCTCCCACATTGCAGGCGGATTCTTTACCAGCTGAGCCACAAGGGAAGCCTGAGTCAGAGGAGGGGAACAGTTGTCCAGCAGCTGGGAACAGCACCCAGAGGAGGACCTAGGAGGCCCCTGCACCAGCTCAGCGCTGGGTCTGCAGGACTGTTATATTACCTCCTGGGGTTGGCTCAATCTGAGGCCAGGTACATGGCTTCGGAGTAGCTGCCTCCCCAAGGTAGGGGAGGGCAACCCACCCAACAAAGTGGGCTTCTCCTCTTTGCAGCCCCCACAGGGCCAGACCCTCTGAGGGAGTAGATGCTTCATTGGTGGTGGCGGCAGAGGCAGCTGAGACCTCCTGAAGCATCTCTTCTCTCAGTCTCCACGGCCTCTTCTCTGTTCCTGTGGTGTTCCTAATAAACACCTTTGAAATATTTATGAAGGCAACTTCAATGAAGCAACACAACATTACTTTAAAATGATTTTCTTCTTCTAATAGGTAGCTTTGGCATGAGTGCTGATTGCCGAGCTCCTAAGGGCAGAGCCAGCAGGGTGAAGCCCCTGGGTAGGCACTTGGGACTCTCCTAAACGAGCTTAGCAGTGGTGGTCCCTTCACACCGTTGAGGGGGCCAGGCTGGGTGGCAGGTGAGCAGGTAGGATGGTTTGACAGAGCTCGGGGACTGGACTCTGGAGGAAGGGGTTGACTGGCTGAGGCTCTGGGAGAGCTGCTAGGAGAAGAGCGTGAAACTGGAAGTTTCTGTGGAACCATGGACAGCACCTCCAAGCCTTGCTCCTGAGAGGCTGAGGAAACCCAGGGGCTGGGAGCTAGAACTCTGGGGTCCACTCCCCACTTTGTTGATAGGAAGGTCTTTGCTCTAGAAGGATGTGGTAGATGCCAGGGAATAGGTGGGGAGGGGCCTGAGATGCCTCGATCTCTTAAGAGTTGGTGGCTGAGCTCAGCAACTTCCCAGCAGCACTAGGAAGAAAGGCTATGATAGCAATATCTTGTGTGCACAGGATGGAGTGGCATTCAGAATCTGCAGCAGGACCCAGATTTATCTGTCTGGACTTTGAAAGTCCAAGGGATCCCCACCTTCCCTCCTTCTGCACAGACCCCTGCTTTGCCCTCTCATGTCAGCTAGGACGGCACTTTGTCCAGCCTCCTCCTGGAGCAGGTAGAGGGGAAATGGATGCTCCTTTCCATGCCCCTGCCCCTATCCAGGCTGTAAGGAGAACCCCTGTCTATATCTATCTGGAATGCAGATGGAGGGAGGCCCTGATGGCAAAATCCGGGGAGGAGGATTCTATCCTCATCCAGCTGATCCCCAGAAAAGTCTCTTTCTAACAAGAACTGTTTTCATCACCATTGCCTAAAGCCTGGAGCTGCTCTAATTACGTGTCAGGCTGGAATCTGACAGGAAGCATTTTAATTATTAATTTGAAGTGTGCCGAGCATCGAGATGGAGGAGGGCTGGATCCTTCAGCTCACTCATGCCCAGCCCTGTCTGCTGGGATCTCATTAGTGACACCCCAGGCCTTCCAGGCCTCCTCCTCAGCCGGAACCTCTTTCCTGCCATGGTGTAGGATCTGCGTCTCCCACTCCTCTGTCTTCCCTAACCCCCTACTTTGCACAGCGCTTTCTTGTTTTCCTTATTTCCCTGAACCCTTCCATAGAGTCTACTGTTCCCCCTGTACAGACAGGAAAAACTGAGGCCTGGGGAGGGCAGGGGGTCTGTGTGATGCCACAGCACACGATAGCCATGGGCAGAATGGAACCTCTGTATTTTCTAGTTTGGGCTTTTAAGTTCTTGCCTGCCAATGGAGGTGGCCTTCTGCTGGGCTCTCTTTCCCTATTGTCCCATCTTCATATGCATGTCATCTAAGGTGGCATAAAGAGCCGTCTTTGACTGAGAGACTGAACTGAAATGAACTGAACTGATGCATCTGACACTTGTTTCCTTACTCCACTGATACCCAGGCATGAGCATGCCCTTCTGGGTACTGGGCCAGACTGCTGGTAGGGGCAGGGCCTCCCATAGGCCCAGGGCATCACCTGGCCTGTTCCCTTTTCTGCCTTGTCAAGGGAAATGCAGCTTCTGCTCATTGGTTGCTTTCTAGATTTGACCCTCCACATTTTCCTGCGGATCAGGGCCTGTCCTTTCTGTCATGTGCCATTGTTTCTGCATTTCTGGATTAAGGGCCATGAAGCCCCAGACTGGACAGCAGCCCTGGACCTGAAGAATGTACTGTTTCATGTGTATCCACATGCCAACTTCCTTCTGTATCTGAAAATACCCTTCTTTTTTTTTTTTTTTTNGCCCTCTTGCAACACCTATCATCTTACTTGGGTTTCTCTTACCTTGGACGTGGGGTATCTCTTCACGGCTGCTCCAGCAAAGCACACCTGCTGCTCCTTACCTTGGACAAAGGGTATCTCTTCACTGCCGCCCTTCCTGACCTTCAACGTGGGATAGCTCCTCTAGGCCCTCCTGTGGCCGGGCAGCCACTGTGCCTTGAAAGTGGGGTTGCTCCTCCCAGCCCTTTATGATACATAGTTTTAACCATATTATGTCATTATTCCATATATGCTCCTAGAAGACATCCCCTATTATAAATCTTTCTATCCTCTAATATACCTAACCTAGCGTTCTGTATAGTCAATAGATACATAGTGAACTGCTTAGAAACAAATTAAATGGACAGAAAGTTCACTATATGCCTTTCCCCAATTGCTGTTACTTAAATGTGTAACTGTGGATATGAGAAAATTAAGCACCAAATAGGACCAGGTGAGATGGTCTGAGTATTTAAAATTTCACAGTACAAATGACAGTTAATCTCATGACACTGCTGGGAGTTTCTACCATAGGATTAGTTGAAGATAGACATAACTGCTGGTTTTTGGACTTTGTGGGAACTGTAGTAAAAACTAATACATACTGAATGATTATTTTGTGGCTGACACTGCCCTCAGGGCTTTTATAGGCATTAAGTCATTTAGCCATCAAAAGAACCTTGTCAGATAGTAACTATTATTATATTCATTTTTATTCCAAGGCAATTTAGGTGCTGAGGTTACATAGTAAGTTGGAGAGTCCCTGCTCTGAAACACTTAACTCTGTTGTTTCACAACCAGAACATTTCATGTTAAAATCAAGAAACCAATGGATTTCCCTTGGCTTAGAATCTCTTCTGTTGGCCACCTGGTTGAAGTATTCTCACTGCCTCAGAGGCCCCCAAATATAATCATAGCTTAGTAATCATTCCATAATTTATTTCAAATCCTCACACTGTATACTTTAAATATATGCAATTATATTTGTCAATTATTCCTCTATAAAGTTGGGGGAAGATTAAGTAAGAAATTGAGGTTTATCTCCACTCCAACCAAAGCTCCAATAAAGTCATGGTTTAGGAATAAGAAAAGTGGAAACACATAAACAATAAGTATAGAAGAAAACACAGAGCTATATTTCAGATGCTAGGAAGTAGAGGAATTTAGGTGCTGAGGTTACATAGTAAGTTGGAGAGTCCCTGCTCTGAAACACTTAACTCTGTTGTTTCACAACCAGAACATTTCATGTTAAAATCAAGAAACCAATGGATTTCCCTTGGCTTAGAATCTCTTCTGTTGGCCACCTGGTTGAAGTATTCTCACTGCCTCAGAGGCCCCCAAATATAATCATAGCTTAGTAATCATTCCATAATTTATTTCAAATCCTCACACTGTATACTTTAAATATATGCAATTATATTTGTCAATTATTCCTCTATAAAGTTGGGGGAAGATTAAGTAAGAAATTGAGGTTTATCTCCACTCCAACCAAAGCTCCAATAAAGTCATGGTTTAGGAATAAGAAAAGTGGAAACACATAAACAATAAGTATAGAAGAAAACACAGAGCTATATTTCAGATGCTAGGAAGTAGAGGGCATGGAAAACAAAAGCACAAAAACAATGTAAGTGCTATTCTAGACTCCCAGACAAATTTTGAAATAAGGGCATCAAATACATTTGAAAATGAGAGAGCGGGTGTGATGAAAACAGGAGAAGCACACAGAAATTGACATAAGAACCAGCTGAACAGATCCTTTGCCCTGTATGGCACCTGACAATGATAGACAGTGATCAGTTCTTCCAATGAGGTAATAGCTTTCTTGGTAAAGAATCCACCTGCAACGCAAGAGACCCCATTTTGATTCCTGGGTTGGGAAGATCCCCTGGAGAAGGGGTAGGTTACCCACTCCAGCATTCTTGGGCTTCTCTGGTGGCTCAGCTGGTAAAGAATCTGCCTGCAATGCAGGAGACCTGGGTTAAGAAGGTCCCCTGGAGAAGGGAAAGGCTACCCACTCCAGTATTCTGGTCTGGAGAATTCCATGGCCTATATATTTCATGGGCTTGCAAAGAGTCAGATACAACTGAATGACTTTCAAAAAAAAAAAAAAAAGGATAAAATGCAAAATTCATCTTCTTAGAGCCATCATTACTACCTCATTCCATATGAGTTAAATATCTTTTCACATGTTTAAGTGACACTTTGTATCCTTTATTTGTGAATTGTTTTCTTGTCTTTTCTCCATTTTCCATCAGATTTGTTTTTTTGGCTCCCAATTTTGTAAGTTACTTATATATTCCTTATAGAGTTTTAATATACATTTATGATAGCTATTGCAAAGCTTTTCTTTCTGACATTGTCACTTGTCTTTAATTTTGCTTATGGTATTTTGTCATTCAAATGCATTAAAAAAATTTTTAAGGTCAAGTTTATCTTTTAAAAATTGCCTCTGGATTTTGAATCCTAAATTATGAAGTCTTACCTTGTTATTGTTGTTCAGTTGCTAAGTTGTGTCTGACTGTTTGCACCCCCATGGATTACAGCACCTCAGGCTTCCCTGTCCATCTTCTGAAGTTTGCTCAGATTCATGTCCATTGAGTTGGTGATGCTAACCATCTCATCCTCTGCTGCACTCTTCTCATTTTACCTTCCGTCTTTCCCAGCATCAAGGTATTTACCAGTGAGTTGGCTCTTCACATCAGGTCACCAAAATATTGGAGCTTCAACTTCATTATCCTTCCAATAAATATTTAGGGTTGATTCCCTTTAGGATTGACTGATTGGATGACCTTGCTGTCCAAGGAACTCTCAAGAGTCTTCTCCACCACCACAATTTGAAAGCATCAGTTCTTTGGCACTGAACCTTCTTTATTTATGGTCCAACTCTCACATCCACACATGACTACTGGAAAAACTATAGCTTTGATTATATGGATCTTTTTTGATAAAGTGATGCCTCTGCTTTGTAATATGCTATCTAGTTTTGTCATAGCTTTACTTCCAAGGAGCGAGTATCTTTTAATTTCATTGTTGCAGTCTCCGTCAGCAGTGATTTTGGAACTCAAGATGTTTGAATCCTAATTATGAAGTCCCTCATTGGAAAAGACTCTGATGCTGGGAGGGATTGGGGGCAGGAGGAGAAGGGGACAACCGAGGATGAGATGGCTGGATGGCATCACGGACTCGATGGACGTGAGTCTGAGTGAACTCTGGGAGATGGTGATGGACAGGGAGGCCTGGCGTGCTGTGATTCATGGGGTCGCAAAGAGTTGGACACGACTGAGCGACTGAACTGAACTGAACTGAACTGCCTACATAGATGTTAAGCAGAATTCAGCTGTAATGTCTTTTAGTAAGCTGCTGCTAAGTCACTTCAGTCATGTCCAACTCTGTGCAACCCCATATACGGCAGCCTACCAGGCTCCTCTGCCCCTGGGATTCTCCAGGCAAGAACAATGGAGTGGGTGGCCATTTCCTTTTCCAATGCATGAAAGTGAAAATTGAAAGTGAAGTCGCTCAGTCATGTCCGACTCTTAGCAACCCCCGGGACTATAGCCTACAAGGCTCCTCTGTCCATGGGATTTTCCAGGCAAGAGAACTGGAGTGGGGTGCCATTTGCTTCTCCGCTTTTAGTATGAGCATAGTTTAATTTATTTCATGTAGGTCCTGTCCAGTTGGAGTTTATTCTAATGTATGGTATGAAGTATAGGTATCATTTTGTCTTCTTTCAAGTAGTTTGCCATTTGTTCCAGAGCAATTTATTAAGTAATCTACTTTTGTTCCAGTGGTTTTAAATGCTATCTTTATGATAACCTAAGTTTTTGTATGTACTTGAGTTATTTTGAACTTTCTATACTGTTCCATGTGTATTTATTCATGCATCAGAAACACATTGTTTTGACTGTACAGATTTTACACTATTTCTTTTAATATCTGATAGGGTAAGTCAGCTCTTGTAGCTTTCTTTTTTATTTTTTTCTGTTCTTGCCTGTTTATTGTACCTTGTGAACTTTATCACCAGTATAGATTTGACATAACTTGATTAGAGCAGCGAATATAAAACAATATAAATATAAAGAATGTCCACTCATAATACATTAGTTTTATCTTCCCTATGGAGAAAGAGACATAGAATCCCAAAGGCAAGTAATTAGGAAGTAATTATTTTTAGGCGTGTGAAAAATCAGGGAATGGCCCAGTGTGTTCACCTAGTTTCTACTTTGCCTACCAAGTTACACCTTTTTCCTACCATTTAAGAATCTGTCTTTTTTTTAGAAAAATTAGTAGTATGTTACTGTTAAGACAAAAATCATGAAATCTACAAAGAAAAAAGACAATAAAAACATTTTTGCATCAGAGGATGGAGCAAAATTCCAGGTGATTTGATTGCTGTTACCTGTCATTTATTTCATCATCATCATTTTCCTCTCTCTGTTGATGTTCCAATAAAAACTTACTTCTGTGGGCAAGATAGTGACTAAACTTAAAGTCAGTATGACTTTAACTAATTTACTTCTGAACTCAGAAGTAACTGAGCTCAAAGTCAAACACTTAATTGTAATGATCACTGTTTGCCTCCTAGTTCCTTACCTGCCAGGGTTTGGAAAACATATAAACCAGTAATTAGGGGATATTATCACCTCACTTTTCCTGCTTATTCAGACTGAAATTTATATGGAATGCATTCCACTTTAAGGAAAAATATTTAATTTATTCTCTCCTGTTTTATATGTGTAAAATAATCTAACATTGTTGTAGCTTTCTCCTGGATTGTACAAACTCCAAGCTGGGAATTCTAAGCAAAGTCAAGTTGACAATGATGAAGAAAATGATATGAAAAAAAAATTAAAAATAATTATTTTCCTCTGCTTTCACTCTTCTTTCTTACATCTTTAGATGTTTCAAATATATGGGCAGTGCTGATAAGATTGGGTAGGAAAAGAGAGAGCTCTTTGAAACTAACCTAAGAGACATTGTTCTTTTCTTTTTCAAATAAAAAAACACCACAGCATTTATTTGTTAGGTTATGTGAAAGGAAATGGAGATATTTTTACTAAGTTCCAGCTCCAAGTATTAATACATATTGATGATAGGCCAGTCCATTGTTATCAATGTCAGAACCTAATTCTGTATTTTCAGTGTGATTTTAATTTCAGAAAGAATAGGCTATTAATAATAAACTTCCATGAAAAATTAAAGAGGCAAAGGCTATGAACTTGAAACAAATGGAAGACCTGAAATAACCCTCCAAAATTCTACAGTTCCCTTCATTTTTCTGACAATTTATTTATTAAATATTCACACCAGGTTTTTTCTTTCCATCTTAAATTATGAATGAAAAATAAGAACCAGTGAGAACCAATGGCATTGAGCTGCAAATTCAGCTTAATTTTTTTTTTTTTTACCTTTTAAAAATATTCTGTTTTCCTCCTTATTTGGTCCTCTTCAGTTTACTCTTTTAATGAACAGTCTGGTTTTTATATAATAGTTTTATTAAAATATTCTTTACAAGCTATAATATTTACCATTATAAAATGTACTGTTTGGTGGCTTAAGTTAATTCACAGAGTTCTAGAATCATTCAGTTCAGTTCAGCCACTCTGTCATGTCCAACTCTTTGCAGCCCCATGAACTGCAGCACGCCAGGCCTCCCTGTCCATCACCGACTCCCGGAGTTCCCTGAGACTCACGTCCATCAAGTCGCTGATGCCATCCAGCCATCTCATCCCCTGTTGTCCCCTTCTCCTCCTGCCCCTAATCCCTCCCAGCATCAGAGTCTTTTCCATTGAGTCAACTCTTCGCATGAGGTGGCCAGAGTACTGGAGTTTCAGCTTTAGCATCATTCCTTCCAAAGAACACCCAGGACTGATCTCCTTTAGAATGCACTGGTTGGATCTCCTTGCAGTCCAAGGGACTCTCAAGAGTCTTCTCCAACACCACAGTTCAAAAGCACCAACTCTTCAGCACTCAGCTTTCTTCACAGTCCAACTCTCACATCCATANCAAAGAACACCCAGGACTGATCTCCTTTAGAATGCACTGGTTGGATCTCCTTGCAGTCCAAGGGACTCTCAAGAGTCTTCTCCAACACCACAGTTCAAAAGCACCAACTCTTCGGCGCTCAGCTTTCTTCACAGTCCAACTCTCACATCCATACACGACTACTGGAAAAACCATAGCCTTGACTAGATGGACCTTTGTTGGCAAAGTAATGTCTCTGCTTTTGAATATGATATTTAGGTTGGTCATAACTTTCCTTCCAAGGAATAAGTGTCTTTTAGTTTCATGGCTGCAATCACCATCTGCAGTGATTTTGGAGCCCCCCAAAATAAAGTCTGACACTATTTCCACTGTTTCTCCGTCTATTTCCCGTGAAGTGATGGGACCGGAGGCCATGATCTTTGCTTTCTGAATGTTGAGCTTTAAGCCAACTTTTTCACTCTCCTCTTTAAAATCATTACCCCTAACTAAATGTTCTAAAACTTTTTTAGAGTATTTTTGTAACTCCAGAAAGAAACCCTGCATCCATTAGCCATCAGTCCCTAATGTTCCTTCTCTCTCTTCTGTGGAAACAACTAATTTACTCTCTGTCACTATAAGTTTGCCTGTTCTGTACTCTTCATATAAATGTATTTTTACAGTACACAGTCTTCATGATTGACTTCTCTGGTTTCAAATGAGGTTTTCAAAGTTTGTCTGTGCTCTAGCAGGAGTCAGTACTTCATTTCTCTTTATTGTCAAACCATATTCCATTGTATAGGTAAATCACATTTTGTTTATTCAGTATTCAGTTAATGGACATTTGGGCTGAATATACTTTTTTATTATTATAAGTCATGATTTTATGAACATCAGTGTGTAATGTTTCTGTAGATGTATATTTTTATTTCTCTTCGGTATGAACCTAGGAATATAATTGCTGAGTCACATGGTAACTCTATGGTTAACTTTTTGTGGAACTGTTTTCCAAATCAGTTGCACCATTTTACATTCCTACCAGCATCATAAAGTGTTTAATTTCTTCACATTCTCATCAAGGGTGGTTATTGTCCATATTTTTTATTTTAGCTACCTTAGTGTATGTGGGATCTTTGTTTTTTATTTGCATTTCCGGAAAAGATTCTGATGCTGGGAAGGATTGGGGGCAGGAGGAGAAGGGGACGACCGAGGGTGAGATGGCTGGACGGCATTATGGACTCGATGGACGTGAGTCTGAGTGAACTCCGGGAGATGGTGATGGACAGGGAGGCCTGGCGTGCTGCGATTCATGGGGTCGCAAAGAGTCGGACACGACTGAGCGACTGAACTGAACTGAAACACTAATGTTGGACATCTTCTCGTGTGCTAATTGGCTGTTTACATATCTTATTTGGAGGAAATGTTTATTCAATACTTGACCCTGTCAGCTCTATTGTCTCCTTATCATTGAGTTCTAAGACTTATTACATTTTTTAAATACCAATCACTTAACAGATACATGGTTTACAAATATTTTCTCCCATTCTCTGTGCTATTTTTGAAATGGCAACCCACTCCAATGTTCTTGCCTGGAGAATCCCAAGGACGGAGGAGCCTTGTGGGCTGCCGTCTATGGGGTCGCACAGAGTCAGACACGATTGAAGCGACTTAGCAGCAGCAGCAGCAGCAGCATGGTCTCCTTTGAGAAAAGCTTTTTAGATGATGAAGATATCCAGTTCTTTCTTTACTTTTTCCTTTTGTTGTTTGTGTTTGTTTGTTTTTTTCCCCTGTCCAACCAATGGTCACAAAGCGTTCCCCCCCCACCCCTAATATTTTTAGTTTTAGTTCTTTACATTTGTGTCTATGATCTATTTTAAGTTAATTTTTGTACATCTTGTGTGATAGCAGTCCAGCATTATTCTTTTGCATGTGTATGTCAAGATGTCTCATCACCGTTTGTTGAGAACAGTATTGACTTCTATGTTATTATCTTTGTACCAGTATTAAAGATCAGCCGACTGTAAATGTAAGAGTTTATTCCTGAACTCCAATTTTTTTCCCTTTCATCTGCATATCTGGGTTTATATCAGTTTCATTTAGCCTTAATTATTTTAGCTTTGTGCTAAGGGTTGAATTGAGAACTTTGAGTCCTTTAACTTTGTTCTTTTCAAAATTGTTTTTTCATATTCTAGATCACTTGCATTTTCATATGAAGTTTAGGATAAGTGTATTAATTTCCACACAAAAAAAGCAGCTTAGATTGTTGACAGGGCCTACATGGAATTTGTAGATCAATTTGAGGTACACATTTTCCTCCTTATATTTTAAATCTTCTCATTCATGAGTGTAGGCTATTGTTTCATTTATTTAGATCTTTAATTTCATTCAAGAGATTTATTCCTAAGTATTTTTTTAAATTTTTCTTTTAAAATTTATTTTTTGATTGTGCTGGGTTTTCACTGCTGCATGCGGACTTCCTCTAGTTGCGATGAGCAGTAACTACTCTCCGTTGCAGTATGTGGGCTTTTCACTGTGGTACTGCTCCTGCTGCAGAGGACAGGCTCCAGGCGCATGGGCTTAATTAACTGCAGCACGCGGGCGTCAGTAACTGCAGCGCGCGGGCTTCAGTAACTGCGGGGCATGGACTCAGTTGCTGTGGTGCACAAACTTAGTTGCTCCAAGGCATGTGGGATCTTCCTGGACCAGGGATCAAACCTATGTCCCCTGCATTGGCAGGCAGATTCTCATCCGCTGGGCCACAAGAGAAGTCCTCAAGTATTTCATTCTGTTTGTTCTTGTAAATAGAGTTGTTTTTAGTTTCATTTTTGTATTGTTCAGTGCTAATTCCAGTGATTTCTGATGCCAGCTACTCCGAGTTGGGCCAGATTTTACAGATTAAGGCACAGTTCTGTGAAACTTCTCTCAAGACATGAGCCACAGTTTGGTGGTCCCCAGGCTATCCTCACTTTTGAGCAGCTAGCTAAAAACTGCAAGGTTTCTTCATTTGCCTCAGGTTTGCTAATTTGCTAGACTTCCCTGGTGGCTCAGATGATAAAGCATCTGTCTACAATGCAGGAGACCTGGGTTTGATCCCTGGGTCAGGAAGATCCCCTGGAGAAGGAAATGGCAATCCACTCCAGTACTATTGCCTGGAAAATCCCATGGACAGAGGAGCCTGGGGGTCCATGGGTCGCAAAGAGTCGGACACGACTGAGCG
>SJYX01005623.1:247322-262749 GCA_006410675.1 Oreotragus oreotragus | reverse complement strand
GTGTTCCCCATCCTGAACCCCCCTCCCTCCTCCCTCCCCGTACCATCCCTCTGGATCGTCCCAGTGCACCAGCTCCAAGCATCCAGTATCATGCATCAAACCTGGACTGGCGATTCGTTTCATATATGATATAAATTCCATATATATGCATTAGTATACTGTATTGGTGTTTTTCTTTCTGGCTTACTTTACTCTGTATAATAGGCTCCAGTTTCATCCACCTCATTTAAGGCTGAATACTATTCTGTTATATGTACATGCTACAGTTTTCTTTAATCTATTTATTCCTTGAGGGACATTTGTGTTGGTTTCCCCTTTTGGCTTTTGCAAATAATGTTGCAGTGGACATGGGTGACTAAACTTCTCTTTAAGATCCAGTTTTCAGTTCTTTTGGATATATACCCAAAAGTGGAATCATAGGGTAATTCTGTTTAACTGTATGAGCCACTTCTATAAAATTTTCCCTGATATCTTCACCATTTTACAATCCCACAAATAGCATGCAAGCATTCCAATTGTTCCAGATTCTCCACATCCTTGTCAAGGCTTACTTTTATTTTTATTGGCGGGGGGCGGGGATAGTACCTGTGCTAACAACTGTAAAGTGATATTTCACTGTGGTTTTGATTTGTGTGTTCTTGATTGATGATGATGTGCATCTTTTCATATGTTTGTTGGCTATTTATGTGTCTCCTTTGGAGAATTATCTGTTCAAGTCCTTTACCCATTTTTAAATTGTTTTTTTGCTGTTGTTGTTGTTGAGTGGCATTATTTATGTACTCTGGATATTAACCCCTTATCAGAGGTATGGTTTGCTAATAGTTTCTTCCATCCTATATGTTACCTTCTCACTCTGATTACTGTGCAGATGTTTTCAAGTTTGATATAGTTCCACTTGGCTATTACTGCTTTTTGTGCATGTGCTTTCAGTATCATATTCAACAAAACATTGCCAAATCCAGGGCCACAAAGATTTCCCCTGTTTTTTATTGTAGAAGTTGTATAATTTCACATCTTATGTTAGGTCCTTATTTATTTTGACTTAACTTTTATATTTGGTATAAGGGAAAACTCTAACTTCTTTTTTGCTTGTGGAAATTCTATTTTCCCAGCATTGTTTGTTGAAGAGATTTTTTTTAGGACGGAGGAGCCTTGTGGGCTGCCGTCTATGGGGTCGCACAGAGTCAGACACGATTGAAGCGACTTAGCAGCAGCAGCAGCAGCAGCATGGTCTCCTTTGAGAAAAGCTTTTTAGATGATGAAGATATCCAGTTCTTTCTTTACTTTTTCCTTTTGTTGTTTGTGTTTGTTTGCTTTTTTCCCCTGTCCAACCAATGGTCACAAAGCGTTTTTTTTTCCCCCCCTAATATTTTTAGTTTTAGTTCTTTACATTTGTGTCTATGATCTATTTTAAGTTAATTTTTGTACATCTTGTGTGATAGCAGTCCAGCATTATTCTTTTGCATGTGTATGTCAAGATGTCTCATCACCGTTTGCTGAGAACAGTATTGACTTCTATGTTATTATCTTTGTACCAGTATTAAAGATCAGCCGACTGTAAATGTAAGAGTTTATTCCTGAACTCCAATTTTTTTCCCTTTCATCTGCATATCTGGGTTTATATCAGTTTCATTTAGCCTTAATTATTTTAGCTTTGTGCTAAGGGTTGAATTGAGAACTTTGAGTCCTTTAACTTTGTTCTTTTCAAAATTGTTTTTTCATATTCTAGATCACTTGCATTTTCATATGAAGTTTAGGATAAGTGTATTAATTTCCACACAAAAAAAGCAGCTTAGATTGTTGACAGGGCCTACATGGAATTTGTAGATCAATTTGAGGTACACATTTTCCTCCTTATATTTTAAATCTTCTCATTCATGAGTGTAGGCTATTGTTTCATTTATTTAGATCTTTAATTTCATTCAAGAGATTTATTCCTAAGTATTTTTTTAAATTTTTCTTTTAAAATTTATTTTTTGGTTGTGCTGGGTTTTCACTGCTGCATGCGGACTTCCTCTAGTTGCGATGAGCAGTAACTACTCTCCGTTGCAGTATGTGGGCTTTTCACTGTGGTACTGCTCCTGCTGCAGAGGACAGGCTCCAGGCGCATGGGCTTAATTAACTGCAGCACGCGGGCGTCAGTAACTGCAGCGCGCGGGCTTCAGTAACTGCGGGGCATGGACTCAGTTGCTGTGGTGCACAAACTTAGTTGCTCCAAGGCATGTGGGATCTTCCTGGACCAGGGATCAAACCTATGTCCCCTGCATTGGCAGGCAGATTCTCATCCGCTGGGCCACAAGAGAAGTCCTCAAGTATTTCATTCTGTTTGTTCTTGTAAATAGAGTTGTTTTTAGTTTCATTTTTGTATTGTTCAGTGCTAATTCCAGTGATTTCTGATGCCAGCTACTCAGAGTTGGGCCAGATTTTACAGATTAAGGCACAGTTCTGTGAAACTTCTCTCAAGACATGAGCCACAGTTTGGTGGTCCCCAGGCTATCCTCACTTTTGAGCAGCTAGCTAAAAACTGCAAGGTTTCTTCATTTGCCTCAGGTTTGCTAATTTGCTAGACTTCCCTGGTGGCTCAGATGATAAAGCATCTGTCTACAATGCAGGAGACCTGGGTTTGATCCCTGGGTCAGGAAGATCCCCTGGAGAAGGAAATGGCAATCCACTCCAGTACTATTGCCTGGAAAATCCCATGGACAGAGGAGCCTGGGGGTCCATGGGTCGCAAAGAGTCGGACACGACTGAGCGACTTCACTTCACTTGCTAATTTGCTAGAGTGACTCAGAATTCAGAGAAGAGCTGTTCTTATTATAACTCTTATAGTCAAAGGATGAAAATCAGAACCCAGCAAAAGAAGGGATGCATAGAGCAAGGTACAGGAGAGTCCCATATGCAAAGCTTCATTGTGCTCTCAACATATAGTCAGGACATAGCAACTTTCCAGCACATCAATGTTTGACAATAATGCAGAGTATTGCAACCAGGGAGCTCCCTTAAGATTGGTATCCAGAGGTTTTTTTTTTTTTTTTGGTGGGGCGAAGGGCTGGGTTCATTACCTGGATATCATTGAATCATTTATTATGGTTGAAGTAAATGACTAATCTCTAGCTGTTTCCTGAGGGTGGGTTGATATCACATGACTCAAAACCTCAACCCTCTAATTGTGTGGTTAGTCTTTATGTCACAGCCAGTCCTCATCTTGAGTCATGTTGTTGGCTAAACTATTTAGGAGCCCACTGTGAGTCATTTCATGAGCATTAACTATCAGGGAGCAGGATAGTCTCCTATCACTCAGGGAAAGTAATTAGAGTTTACCTCTCAGAAACTGGGGCTAAAGCCAAACATATTCTTTTAAGCACAGGACTGCTGCTGCTGCTAAGCCACTTCAGTCGTGTCCGACTCTGTGCAACCCCATAAACAGCTCCCCCGTCCCTGGGATTCTCCAGGCAAGAACACTGGAGTGGGTTGCCATTTCCTTCTCCAATGCATGAAAGTGAAAAGTGAAAGGGAAGTCACTCAGCCGTGTCCGACTCTTGGCGATCCCATGGACTGCAGCCTATCAGGCTCCTCTGTCCATGGGATTTTCCAGGCAAGAGTACTGGAGTGGGGTGCCATTGCCTTCTCCAAGCACAGGACTAGTGTATGGAAATAGAACTGATTTTTATATATTCATCCTAAGTTCTTCAACCATACTGAGTATATTTATTCATTGTAATGAATTGTGTGTGTGTGGTTGGGGGGTGTTCCTTAGGATTTTTTTTTTGTATACAAGATCATACCATTTTTAAAGAGAGGATTTTGATTCTTTTGTTTTAATCTGGGTATAGTTTATTTCTTCTTGCCTAATTGCCTTCTATTTGAGATTGTACTAGAGAGTATAATCTCAAATAGAAGTGATGAAAATGGATACCTTTGTTTTGTTCTTGGTCATAGGGTGAAGTTTTCATTTTTTTCATCATAGTATGGTTGTCAGCAGTGGGGTTTTCATAGACCCACATTATCACATTAAATAAGTTTCCTTATACTCTTATTTTTTTCAGTGTTTTTAATCATGAAAGGATATTGGGTTTTGTCAAATGCTTTTTTCTGAATGCATTGATATGATCATGTGTTTGTTCTTTGTTAATTTGATGTATTAAATTCACTGATTTCAGGATATTAAACCAACTGTCCATTTTTAGAATAAATAACACTTTGTCATAATGTTTAATTCTTTAATTTTTCTTATCATTTATAATTTAATTTGACACTTGAAGCCTGATGAGTTTTTTGCTTGTTTCACTTTTCATTATCCTTGGGTATGCATAAAAAGAAAAAAATAAGGGAAATAAATCAGGTAAAGTATTCTCCAGCCCTTTTCACATTTAAACTCTTCCTCTATATATCCTTTCAGTCAGAATCACTAATGTTTGTGTTTTCCCATTCATTAAATCCTGTATCCAGTTAAAGTATTAATGGTGCAGAATTTCCAAAATGAACTTATGATAGAAGTCATTGGCACTGGGCTCTTAAGCTGTTTTTGTAGCTAGGTATAGCTAATCTACTTTTGACTCCTGCTATTGGAACACTGTTAAACATTTCTAGTAATAAATCTCCTCCGACTTATCCTTACAACCATGATTTCGGAGGGTAAAACTTATGCTCCATTATGCTGTACAAAATTTTCTTCAGATACCTAGCCTGTAAATTTATTCCTGGTACTTAAAAGAAATCTTAGCTATTTTAAAGCATATAGTACAGTAATGTTAACTATGCATTTTGTTGTGAAACAGATTTCTGGAGCTTTTTCATCTTGCAAAACTGAGTATCTATATCCATTGAACAATAATCCTCCTTTTCTTCCTCTTTCCAGACCCTCACAATCACATTCTACTTCCTTTTTCCAAGAGTCTAACTTGGATACCTCATATGAGTGGATTTATATAGTATTTGTCTTTAGGTGACTGGTATTTCACTGGTGTTCTCCCTATTCATCCATGTTGCAGCATGTAACAGCATAGAATTTACTTCTTTTTTTAAATTTTAAATTTATTTATTTTAATTGGAGGTTAATTACTTTACAATATTGTATTGGTTTTGCCATACATCAACATGAATCTGCCATGGGTGTATACGTGTTCCCCATCCTGAACCCCCTTCCACTTCCCTCCCCGTACCATCCCTCTGGGTCATCCCAGTGCACCAGCCCCAAGCATCCAGTATCATGCATCAAACCTGGACTGGTGATTCATTTCCTATATGATATTATATATGTTTTAATGCCATTCTTACAAATCATCCTATTCTCTCCCTCTCCCACAGAGTCCAAAAGACTGTTCTATACATCTGTGTCTCTTTTGCTGTCTCGCATACAGGATTATCATTACCATCTTTCTTTTTTTAAAATAAAATTTATTTTAATTGGAGGTTAACTACTTTACAATATTGTATTGGTTTTGCCATACATCAACATGAATCTGCCACGGGTATACAGGTGACTTAGACCTAATGCAACCAAATAAGTTAATAGGAATAAAATGTTTAGGACTTTCCTGGCAGTACATGTCTAAGACTTCAAGCTTCCAG
Organism: Oreotragus oreotragus; assembly: GCA_006410675.1. Classification (NCBI taxonomy): domain Eukaryota; kingdom Metazoa; phylum Chordata; class Mammalia; order Artiodactyla; family Bovidae; genus Oreotragus; species Oreotragus oreotragus. The sequence continues at coordinate 257,178 of SJYX01005623.1, read as the reverse complement.
TGCTGGGGCTCAGGTTCAATATTTGAGCACTTGAGAAGAGACATGAATGGAAACGTGAGGTTTAAAGAAGGTAAATAAACTTTCCCAGGTTTGAATAAAAGTTAAAATAGTACTGGAAATAAACACTTGTGATTTTCACATGAAGAAGAGTCCCAGGAGGTGTTATCAAGTTGATTTAGAAAAAGGAAGAAAGAAGAGACATATTCACATAACTTGGAACCCTTAATCCTCAAGTCTGTTCTTTCCACCTTCTAATCACTTTGCATAGGCTCTCACTCTTTTTTTCTTGAAAGTTTAATTCTAACATATCATCACACACAGCAGCATTAATACATTGTCTTTCATGAGCAATATGGGCTGGGATTATGATCAATAGCAGGGTCAGTTAGCTTCTTAGGCTCAGAGCCTCCAGACACATGATTTCTAGAACATCTTAGTTTACACCAAGGTACTTAGAGCTAGAGTGCTTATGTCCTGGTTCTGCCTCTTCCTTTCTAAATAATTTTGTGACAGTTAGAGAGCCACTCTTCCTCATTGTTTTCATCTATAAAATAGGAATAATACCCCATAGGATTGAGTTTTGAGGATTCAATGGAATGAAATTATGTTGCCAAAAAGTTCATTTGGGTTTTTCCATGATATCAGTATATGTGAAGTGTTCAGAACTATGTCTTGCACAGAATAACCTCCTATAAATGTTAGCTTTTACTAAGATTATTAAGGCTTTGATATATTTATCTTCTCAGAGTGTCATAAAGTAAAAATAGGAAGTTCACATTATATGGCGGGATAAAGAGAAGTGTATTAAATGAAAAGGCATGGCTGACATGGAGGAGGTGGTGTTGTGGGTCAGAGGTATGAGAGTGAGGGAAGCCGGAAGCGCACTGTGCTTTTCTCTCAGTGGCTGTGGCGGCTCTGTTGAAAGAGATAAAGTCTGGATAGTTAGCAAACTTTTCTCTGAGATCCAGATATCTTTTGAACTGTCATTCTTTTCGACATCTCATGATTTTCACCTTCTCTGGTTTTCATAGGAGCTTTTAGGGAGAGAAGCCACGTCAGGGACTGTTATCAAGATTTTGAACCAGAAGTCACAAAATGGTTGGTGGCGGTTTTTGTTTTTTAACTCAAGCCTCATTGAAAACTGTAGGATAATACAAAGGATTTCATAAGAGTTGACCAAGCCTCTTTACCTCCCACCCCATCTTCTCAAACTAATTAGATAATGTCATATTCAAAGAAAGTAAAGATGACTTTTACTGATGACATCAAATGACAAAGATAATTTTAAAATAATAAGGCTACTTTATGATCTCAAAATGCACCTATGAAAATTATCAATGTTTGCTTGGCAGTAGCGGAAAGCCTTGGAGAGCTCAGGTTTATAAGAACTGGAATTCCCTCCTTCTTGGTGACTGCCAGGTCTCCCTGTGCCTGGCAGAGTGCTGATACATAGTTAATTGCTCATTTAGTTGCTCTTGGATAAGCATGTGGCTTCTGGGATAAAGATCTGGCAACAGTAAGATGATCAAAAGGATCAGAGAAGGAAGGAGACAACATTTGTGTAAAGCTTGACCAGCAAACTCCATGCAGCAGAGTAATAAAAATGTAAAAGAAACACACCATGCACCTCCTATGAGACAGAAACTGAAACTGGGCAATCAAATTAGATAGAATGATTTCAAGTGTCCACTCAACAGATGCCAAATCAGGATGAAATCTTAATTAGAAACAAACTTTTGTGAATGAATTCTACTTAAAATAGGCTATCTTAAAATTCACAAAGAAAATATCTATATTGGTTTGGTTCTTTGTAGGGAACAAAAAATTGTGCCTTATTTATCTGTAAGGAAGATAAGAAACAGCCCCCAAATTTAGATACAGTGATCTTAGGGGGAAAGGAAAGTGAGCAATAAAACAGACATTCATCATGAGTTGGAATTTAGAGACTGAAAAATTGACAAAATAAGTTGCTAAGTATACCACGAAAGGGAAACAAATGGATAGCACATAAATCACAGTAAGCACGAGAGTCAAGTTTTCACAAAAGAGCCCTGAAATGAGGAAAATTATCTTTTCAGAAAAGGGAAAATAAGAGATGAGCATGAAACCAGGGTAGTTCACAATTGTGGCAGGTCAAGGCAGGTCAAACAATATGCAAATCAGAAAAATAATTAAGGAAAACCTGTAAGATTGTCTAATGCCAATAATAATTTCTGTAAGCACAGCAAAGGCAGAAAACCAGAGAGAAAAAATTTGACAATGGTTGTATAAGGCTACACTTGGGAATGAAAGAGAGAGAGCAAGGAGTAGAAATGAATTCTTTGCTTGGGGATTTTCTGAGGAAGACATTAAAGGAATCTCTGACCCCAAATTTTCTCTTAACAAAGACAGATCAAATATACTAGGTCAAATGTCAAGAAATGCTAGGTATATTCTGTACATAATTGAGGAACTAGATGAAGACAAATAACCTGGGCTAAGATAATCCATCCTAGGTTTTTTCCACAGTAAAACGTGTTTGCTCCACCTCTTAGACCTAAGTGTCTGCCCTGGACCTGGTTCCACCCGGGTGAGAACATGATGGCAGCTGGTCATCTGCTGAGCCACTCCAGCAGAGACCCTGCTTACACCCCAGGAGAGACTCTGCCGTGTGTTCTGTTCTTTATCCTCCATGGCCTCCATGCTGCAAGGTGCATGCCCTCTTCCCATGCGCACAGTCACTGACCTTGCAGACCTTAGAATCCTCTCTTATTCTGCTCTATATAAACATGTGTACTCAAGACCTATTGAATATCTGGCTCCTGACTTTGCCCAGGTCCTGACACTTGGCAAGGGTTATGTTTCTCCTTCCCTGTGCTGTGGTCACAGCATCTCTCACATCCTCTGGACCCTCTGCTAAGAATGACCAGTCAAGAGAGTTTCAAAGGAATTCAGGGTGAAACTATGGAGTCATTAGCATATATATGCAAGATGCCATACATGGGCCTCTCTGCTATTTTATTGCTGAGAAAACTCCCCACCATGAGTGAAAAGAGTTCCCTGGAGACCAGAGAGTTGCAGGCCAATGAATCTCATTCTCTTTTGGGCACACGGGTGGGATTTGAAACAAAGGATTCTTCCACTGATCGCTGCAAACTGCATTTCTGAGACTTTATCAAAGATGACTTAAAATGGCATAGTAGATAGAACAGGTGCACCCTGGGAATCAGAGAATGTACATGTTGGACATAATTTGAAAAAAACCTTCTGCAAAAACAAAGTGTATTTTATTAGTATTATTTTTTTGGCCATGGCATGCTGCTTATGGGATCTTAGTGTCCTGATCAGGGATTGAACCATTGCCCTCCGCAGTGGAAATGCAGAGTCTTAGCCACTGGACAGCCAGGAAACTCCCCACAATGCACTTTAATTTTTGTGTGTTTTTTTTTAAGATACACTCACATACATGGACCTTGAATTCCGTCCCACAATAATTTTCTGTTTGGAGATAAATCCTGTTTTGGATTCTGGTTCCTGAAAAAAAAAAATTATGGAGCCTGAGCTGTAAGATACTTCTCTAAAATCAACTGTAAAGAGGTTAGAGGGCAGCTCATCTGAGAAATGAACACACACACAAATAAGAAAACTTGAAATTGGGTGTTTCAGTACCTGAGAGTAGAGGTCAGCCAGACACAGCAGTGGAGGGTCGCCAAGAGCGGTCTTTAAATTCTGCTCTTGCTTGTTCCTCTGCAGAGCATTAGTTTTAAATTCTGCTCTTCCTTGTTCCTCTGCAGGGCGTTAGGCAATCACTGCTGGTTTCGTCATCTCAGCAGCAGCTTAGACCACCTGGTGTTGGAAGGCAGTATCTATCTAGCCATAGAAAGGACTGCTGGGTTAAGTAGCTGATGCCCAGGGACTGGGGGCTGTGAGGCATTAATTTCTCCATCCCATTCTCTTCCAAACTCCCAGGGCAAATGGATAATTACTAATGAGGCTAGCCCTTCCCAGTGTTGCTTTATTCTAGTGGTTAAAAAATGGATCCCTAACTGGTACAGTGTAACAACAAATGGAAGTAGGAAATGCTGCCTGCAATGGAATGTTCCTCAGGGATCATCCCTTCACTTTTTCTGCAACTCACCAAGGAGGACACAAACTCCTAGGGACTGGGGACTGGCCCTTCTTCCATACACATTACCTGATAGAGCAGCAGATATACTCAGGGCAACCTAAGTCCACTGACCAAAATAACCAGGCAGTTGAGAAGTTGAACTCAAAGAGAGACAATAGGCCATACAATATGGGAATTCCTGGAAATGAGGAATTAAACAAGAAGCAAAACATACTCAGTGAGCTATAAGAGGCTGTGGAGCAGAAAAATTCATACTAAGAACCAAGGAGAAATATTAGGTTTGAAAAAATCAGTTACAAAAATTAAGAATACAAAAGCTGAGATGAACAATAAGATGGCTACAACTGAAAATCAATCAGTGAGTGAGAAATCTCTTCATGTTGAAGAAATCTCTTTGTGGGTGACAGGCATGAGTAAAGACATAGAAAAATTAATAGAAAAGTTAGAGAGAGAGTGGAAGTAGTAGAAAAGGATAAGTCCCAGGAAGAGATAAGAGAAAAGTTTAACAATTCCAACTACTTCTCTGAAAAAATTTGCCCTCCAAATTTCAGTAAAGAAGGAAAGTTCTCTTTATTCTTTACTCTCAGGCAGGTGCACTGCATTGGTCCACAGGTTCATATACTGCCTTGACTACAGAAATATCAGGGGAAAGACACATTAATTCCATAGTATGTGTGTCTGTGTATGCCTTGGTTGGGGAGAGGAAGTGTGCTAGGGGCCATGATGTGTAAATCAACAAGGAGAAATCAGAAAATATGCTGTATTTTGACTTAAAAATTTTGCTAAAAATTTATTTGAAATGAATGTACACATGTGCACACACCCGCACGTACACATACCCAGAAGTTACCATTCTGGTGGTGGTTGTGTTGCTCATGCTTGGGAGATTCATATAGGAGAAGAAATGAGGAAGTCCAATCACCAAAACAGAACAAAAATCTGGTCATTTCTTTGGCTCCAGAGTTGTTAGAGTTCCTGTAGGTATTTGGAATGATTGAACATCATGAAAACTTTTAATAATTTCTTAGGAGTTTTCAATAAATCCTCCAATTTTCTGATACACTGAGGACTTTGCAACACTCAGATTCCTAACAGATGTGCTATGTTGAGCAGATTGGTAGTGTCATGTAGCTTGGTTTCTTTGTCATATTAGACTCATCTTGACCAGGACATGCATACAAGTTAACAATACATTTTTCTTTATTCTTAATATTTATGCTCTTCTAGATAATCCAGGTGCTTATGGTTGTTTGAGGAAAGAAAGTGAAAGTGGAAGTCGTTCAGTTGTGTCTGACTCCTTGCAACTCCATGGACTATACAGTCCATGGAATTCTCTAGGCCAGAATACTGGGGTTGGTAGCCTTTCCCTTCTCCAGGGGATCCTCCTAATCCAGGGATCAAACCCAGGTCTTCTGCATTGCAGGCGGATTCTTTACCAGCTGAGCTATCAGGGAAGCCCTAATAGCTTGTTTGAGGAAGGAGATAAGTATTACAGAGGGCCAAGCATGAGGAAAGTTCAAAACAAAGTATAATTTTTAAAGCCTAAATGGACTAATGTTTCATTAAAGTCCATTTATTAGAGCTAATAAATTCAAATGGTTCATATGGATTTGTCCACTAGATTTCACTGCCTAATTTATAGGGATCCTTTGCTGTCTCTTATACACATCTAAGGGAAAACTCTAACTTCTTTTTTGCTTGTGGAAATTCTATTTTCCCAGCATTGTTTGTTGAAGAGATTTTTTTTCCCATTGTACCCTTGGCACTCTCTTCAAAGATCATATGACCATATACATGGGAGTTTATTTCTGAGCTTTCTGTTATATTCCATTGGTGTCTATATATTTGTCTTTATATGAATATACACCATTTTGATTATTGAAGCTATGTTTTGAATTAGAAAGTATGAGACTGTCAACTTTGTTTTCCTTTTTCAAGAAAATCTTGGCTATTTTATGTCCATATGAATTTTAGGATGAGTTTTTCTATTTCTGCAAAAAATGTTGTTGGGGTTTTGGTAAGGATTACACTGAATCTGTGGATTACTTTGAGTAGTATGGACGTTTTGACAATATTAAGTCTTCTGATCCGTGAATACTACATATCTTTCTATTTGTATCATCTTTAATTTCTTTCACTAGTGTTTTCTGGTTTTCAGTGTATGTATCTTTTGCCTTCTTTGTTAAGTTTGTTCCTAAATATTTTATTCTATTTGATATTGTTATAAATTTCTTTTTTGGATTATTAATTGTCAATTTATAGAAACAAAACTGATTTTGAGGTGTTCACTTTTTATTCTGCAACTTTACTGAATTTGTTCATTAGTTTTGCAGTATTTTTGTGGAATCTTCTTGATTTTCTGTATGTAAGATCATGTCATCTGCAAGTAATTTTACCTATTCCTTTCCTATCTGGAAACCTTTTATTTCTTTTTCTTACTTGAGTACTCTGGCTAGGACTTTTAGTATTGTGTTGAATAGAAATGGCAAGAGTACCTATCTTTGCCTTGTACTTAATAATAGAGGGAAAGTTTCAGGTTTTCACAACTGAGTATGAAATTAGCTGTGACCTCTTCATACATTGCCTTTATTATCTTGAGGTATAATCTGCTTCTCTTCCTAGTTTATTGAATGTTTTAATCACAAAAGTGTTACTGGATTTTGTGAAATGCTTTCTCTGTATCAACTGAGATGATCATGGTGTTTTTGATCTTTGTTCTCTTAAAGTGGTCTATTGCACTGACTGATTTTATATGGAACCATCCTTATATTCCATAAATAAATCCTACTTTGTGATGATGTTTAATCACTTTACTGTGTTGTTGAATGGGCTTGATAATATTTTCTTGATGGATTTTGTAGCAATATTTGTCAAGGATATTGATTTATAGTTTTCTCATTGTATTAGGTTGGCCAAAAAGTTTGTTCTGGTTTTTCTGTAAAATGTTATAGAAAAGCCTGACCAAACTTTTTGGCCAACCAGATTTTTTTTTTTTTTTTTTTATAATCACTTTACTGTGTTGTTGAATGGGCTTGATAATATTTTCTTGATGGATTTTGTAGCAATATTTGTCAAGGATATTGATTTATAGTTTTCTCATTGTATTAGGTTGGCCAAAAAGTTTGTTCTGGTTTTTCTGCAAAATGTTGTAGAAAAGCCTGACCAAACTTTTTGGCCAACCAGATTTTTTTTTTTTTTTCTGATTTTCATATCAGAGTAAGGCTGGCTTTATAGAATGAGTTTGGAAGTATTCCCTCCTCTTCATTTTTTTTTTTTTTGAAAAATTTGAGAAGAATTGGTGTTAACTCCTCTTTAAATATTTAGTATATTTTCCAGTGATGTCATCTGATTCTGGGACTTTCTTTTGTTAAGAGTTTTTTTTTTTTTGCCTTCTTTTTTTAAGATTAGTGATTTAATCTCATTATTAGTTGTGTCTGTTCAGATATTTTAATTTGTTTATGATTCAGTTTTGGTCTCTATTACATTAGCAAACTAGTTAGCATGCAATTTTTCACAGCAGTCAGTTGTGATTAGTGTAATTTTTTTTTTTTCTGATTTTCATATCAGGGTAAGGCTGGCTTTATAGAATGAGTTTGGAAGTACTCCCTCCTCTTCATTTTTTTTTTCTGGAAAAATTTGAGAAGAATTGGTGTTAACTCCTCTTTATTTAGTATATTTTCCAGTGATGTCATCTGATTCTGGGACTTTGTTTTGTTAAGAGTTTTTTTTTTCCTCTTCTTTTTTTAAGATTAGTGATTTAATCTCATTATTAGTTGTGTCTGTTCAGATTTTTTAATTTGTTTATGATTCAGTTTTGGTCTCTATTACATTATCAAACTAGTTAGCATGTAATTTTTCACAGCAGTCAGTTGTGTTTAGTGTATATATTTCTGTTTAAATGTTAGATTCTGTTTGCTAGTATCTTGTTGAGAAACTTGCATCTCTATTAATAATGATACTGTTCTATCATTTCTTTTCTTGTAATTTCTTTTTCTGTTTTGCTATAAATTTAATGCTCACTTCCTAAAATAAGTGAGAAGTGTCCCTTTTTCTTCTGTTTTTTTTGGAAGAGTTCATGAAAAATTGATATTAACTAAAAATATGTTTGGTAGTTTTCACCTTAAAGCCATTTAAAGTGGGCTTTCCTTGGTGGGATTTTTAAAGTAACTAAATGCATCTCACTAAATACATCTCTTTACTCATTATAGATCTAATTAGATTTTCCATTTCCTCTCAAGTCAGTTTTAGTAAGTTTTATCTTTTTAGAAGATTTTTACTTTCATTTGATTTATTGTTGCATAGTTGTTTATGCCCTTATTCTTTTTATTTCTATAATGTCAGTAGCTATGTATTTTTTTCATTCCTAATTTTAGTGATTCAAGTCTTCTCTTTTTTCTTGGATTCTAGATGTAGGCATATCACCTTTGTTGATCTTTTCAAGAATCAACCTCGATTTTTATTGATTTTTCTATTTTTAAATCTCTGTTTCACTGATGTCTGCTTTAATCATAACTATTTCATTCCTTCCATTTTCTTTGGGTTTGGTTTACACCTTTTCCCCTAGTTTCTTATGATGTGAGATGAAGTTATTGATTTGATATCTTTTTCTTTTTTAGAGACATTTGTAGCTATCATTTTCCTTTAAAGAACAATTTTTGCAGCATCCCATAAAATTTTATATGCCATATTTTTATGGTTTTTTTTTTCTCCCCTCCTTTCATTTTCTTTTCATTCTAATCCTGACTTCAGCTCTTCTCTAGGCAAGCATTGATTCATACATTGGATCATTTTTGATGAACTTTGTTTTAGGAGACTGATATTTTAGTCCCTGAAACTGCTACAGTATTCATGTGGCAAGACACTTGGACTATGATGGAACAGATACCTAATGTTATCCATAAACTAAGGCAAATAATATCTTGTTTTGGGCTTTGCATTTTTTAAGTTTCCACATATTGCAAACACATAACACACACATTTATTTAAAACAATCACAGCTCTTCCACAATTCAGTCTATTCACTGAATGTCTGTTCTTGTAACCAACAGTGTCCAGTCTCTGGGAAAACACTTCTCTTTCTCTCACCTTTAAAACAAAAGACAGCTACCTGTGCACACTGTGAAAGTTTGAGGGTTGTGCTACTGCTTCTGTTTGGAAGAGAAAATATGAATGTGTTGTCTAGTTTTCCTCTCAGATACCACGTACTACAGATTTTTGTTTCTCAGGGGTGCCGAGCATCTGTATTTGGGTTTTTTCTTGATATGGTCTATATCTCCAGAAGTACTAAGTAACCAGTCTAGAATTTTCAATATGGCCCATGGGAACTTAAGTATTCCTTTCCATATCGAATATTAAACCATTTAAATTGCTGTAGGCTTAATATATGTGATGACTTTTTCAAGCCAACTTTGGGCAAATTTTTCTCCCCTGTCTCTATTCAAGGGCATGGTGCTACCATGTACAGTCTAGAATTTTCAATATGGCCCATGGGAACTTAAGTATTCCTTTCCATATCGAATATTAAACCATTTAAATTGCTGTAGGCTTAATATATGTGATGACTTTTTCAAGCCAACTTTGGGCAAATTTTTCTCCCCTGTCTCTATTCAAGGGCATGGTGCTACCATGTAGTGGCCCCTTGGACACAGACTTTGGAAATAAGGCTTGTGTCATCAGATGTGTCATTTTTAAGCAATTAACCCTGGTGCTAACTCTTTTTTTTTTTTTTTTTTTTTTTTAATATTTGCT
>SJYX01005623.1:205102-244727 GCA_006410675.1 Oreotragus oreotragus | reverse complement strand
GCTCAGCTTTCTTCACAGTCCAACTTTCACATCCATACATGACCACAGGAAAAACCATAGCCTTGACTAGGCGGACCTTAGTCGGCAAAGTAATGTCTCTGCTTTTGAATATACTATCCAGGTTGGTCATAACTTTTCTTCCAAGGAGTAAGCGTCTTTTAATTTCATGGCTGCAGTCAGCATCTGCAGTGATTTTGGAGCCCAAAAAAATAAAGTCTGACACTGTTTCCACTGTTTCCCCATCTACTTCCCGTGAAGTGATGGGACCGGATGCCATGATCTTCGTTTTCTGAATGTTGAGCTTTAAGCCAACTTTTTCACTCTCCTCCTTCACTTTCATCAAGAGGCTTTTTAGCTCCTCCTCACTTTCTGCCATAAGGGTGGTGTCATCAGCATATCTGAGGTTATTGATATTTTGCCTAGGAAATCTCATGGACAGAGGAGGCTGGTGGGCTGCAGTCCATGGGGTTGCAAAGAGTTGGATACGACTGCACGATGAACACTTTCACTTTCACTTTTTCAAGCATAAAGTGGCTCTCCACGTCTGGAAGAACTTTGGGTTCATTCTTCAGAGAAGCTCCTGGCACTAGTTTAGGGGAGATATTCCTAACTTTGACCAGACCTAATCTCAATATTCATATGCTTTCACAGCATCCTGTAGCTCTCCTTTGTAGCAATTATCACAACTCAAGTTTTATGTTTGACATCAGTGTGATAATACAATTAGTGTCTATTCTACTAGATCTCAAGCTTCATGAAGACAGGGATCATGACTGTTTTGTTTACCTTGTATTCTCAGGAAATAGGAGAAGGTGCAACAAATAGCCACTCAATAAATATTTCATGAATAATTTGATTTATGGATTCATATGTCATCTATTTACAATGATACAAACTAGAGATATTGGGGTTACATCCTAAACACCTGAGTCTGGCAAAATACACTCTGATGTAATTTATAAGATAATATTTGGTGGCTCAGATGGTAAAGCATCTGTCTACAATGCAGGAGACCCAGGTTCGAGCCCTGGGTTGGGAAGATCCCCTGGAGAAGGAAATGGCAATCCACTCCAGTATTATTGCCTGGAAAATCCCATGGACAGAGGAGCCTGGTAGGCTACAGTCTATGGGGTCGCAAAGAGTCGGACATGACTGAGCAACTTCACTTATTTAAGTGAAAAGAAACAAGGAAAAATACATCTTTTTAAATTCAATGTTATGCAATAAATCACAAATGTAATTTTCAGGCATATAAGATACCATGAATCTCAGTAAGTTTTCATTTGGTTTTTGCTGTGAAATGTTATGTGGTTTTAGATTATGCTCAGCAGAATATATTCATATAGCTGTTATAAACTTTTGCCTGGCAATCAGTAGAGAAAGGAAGAAGCAATGTAAATCAATTAGAGAGTTGCTGATTCACAAAATGTAAGAGTTTAATGGAAACTTTGGCCAGTACATTAGATGTTATTAAGTGCATGGAGTGGCGTGCTTGGTGGATTAGCTGAGTTGGTTAGATTGAAAGATATGATGGGGAAAAGTCAGAGTCAAGCAGAAGCAAATACATGCAAGAAGCTTGGAGTTTTTCTTTTTGTTCTTAAAGCTCAATATTTTTAAGAAATGGTTAATAGCAATTATAAAATAATAGCATCCTGTTATTATAGATAAGGTATATGAAATGCCTGATAATAAGTCTGATTTATTTATCAGTATAGCTCATTTAATAATATGGTATGAAGTTATAAAATGCTTATAAAGGTCATTTAACTCAAATCCCCACCTCCCTTTAATGGGGAGGTACTTACTCAACCAAAGGGATGATGGTGGTGATGGTTTAATTGGTAAGTCATGTCTGACTCTTTGCGACCCCATGGACTGCAGCCCACCTGGCTTCTTTGTCTGTGGGATTTCCCAGACAACAATACTGGAGAGGGTTGTCATTTCCTTCTCTATGGGATCTTCTTGACCCAGGGATCGAGGGTCTCCTGCATTGCAGGCAGATTCTTTACCGACTGAGCTACCAGGGAGGGGATGATAGTTGGGTTTATTTCCAGATGATCAGTGAGTTTATTGTTTCCACAAGGAAACTTCTAATTTCAGACAGCTCTGATTTGTAGAAACTCTTTTCTCTTTTTAACTTAAACCAACACCTTGATAATTTCATCCTTTTGTCCCAGTTTTAGATCTACATAGAATAAATCAAATACCATTCCTGCATATCTTCACCTCTTTCATTAAATGAGAAAGTTGCCATGCAGTCTGATTTTCCTTAGGCTAAACAGTCTTAGATCATTAACCATTATAAGCTTTCTTGATAAGCATCCTTTTTCCTTCTAAATAATCTTTCACTTTTAAAAACTGTTTCCTTAAATATGTTAGTAAGAACTGAATACTCTGGCAAGAGCAAAACACAAAATGCAGTTGAGACTATTACTTCAGTGGATTTAGAGATATTACTCCTATTAAAATTTATGTTATCTATATATGTTTTTGTTTTGGTACAATTATAAACAGTTGAGCTTGCATCCAATTGAAACCCTTTACCCATGACTACTATTTCTTCTTTCTCTGTAATTTTTAAATTAACTTTTTAAGTTTCATGTAAAACTGTTCATTTATCCATATAAAACAGAATCTCATCAATTGCAACTCATATTCCAAGATACTACAATATCCCTAAATCTTCATTTAACTTTATGTGATTTATTGATGACTCCTAGACTCATGCATGTAAAAATTGATAGGTATGTCTTTTGTATCTTAATCCAAAATTATGATAAAATGCTGATTAGTACAGACTAAGAGTATTGAGTATACTTGCCTCAGGTCTGTAGCTATCATTTATCCACATTCTACATGTAACTGTTCAAATTGTTGGGAATCTATATAACTGTACCATCTTCCAATTCTTATTTCTCCAGGATTCCTCCAACAATGCTAAGAGAGAGTTTACCAAAATCTATTGACATTTTATAATAAATATTCTTTTAAAAATTATTTTGAATACAGAGAACCTTGTCTAATTATTACTTGATGGTCTCAGAAGAAGGTAATGATATTGTAAGGACCTAGTCTTTCTGTTGTGGATCTGCTTTCTTCTGGGATGCACTAATTCTGATGCAACTTGTCTCTATGTGGGAGTCTTGGGGATCTAGTATTATATACACAAACCTCCATGTATACTTCACATATGGCAGATAAAGGGGGCACTCTCTCAGTTGCCAAAATTCTCATTTTGTTTCTCTCTGTTTGATCTCTGTTCATTTTTGAACCAGTCTCTGTGCCTGAAAGATAAGATATTCTCTGATGTGATAAAACCTATAAAAAATAAAGTTTCCATAGTGAAGTTCAGAAGATTACTTGCTAATTGTATATGAAACTAAATATATTTTTACTTCCTTATTATAGCCAATTATTACAAGTTTCTTTTCTAGCAGTTCTCATAAATCATGATTCTTTTTGTCATCACTTGTCCCCTTCCTTTTCTCATTTTCAAAAAAATTTTATCATGGAAAATTTGAAACATACACCAAAGTAGGTGGAATAGTGCAATGAACCCCTATCTATTATCACCCATATTTAACAATAACCAGTTATAACCAAAACCTAGTTTCATTCCCACCTCTTACTCCCTTAGTATTATTTTAAAGCTGTCCTCAGACATCCTATTCCTTAATTTATACATATATTATTGTATATCTTTAAAACCAAAGGACGCCTTTTAAAAATGACCATAAAATTATCTTAAGTAAAAAATTCTTAGTAATTTCTTAGTATCATTAAATCACCATCAGTTTTCAAATTTTGTTAGAATTTTTATTTATATGTATTGTATATATATATATATATATATATAACATTTCAGAATCCAAATAAAAGTGTAATGCTATGACTAGATGATATCTTTTAAATCTTTTAATCTTCTGGCTGCCTTCTCTTCCACTCTTACTATTTTATTCTTACGTCTATTATTTATTTATTATTTGTTTAATTTTGTAATTTCTGTGTTGAAGAACTTGGCTCATTTGTTCTAGAGAATTAGCTGCACTGTAAATTTTGCTGATAGCATGTCCTTGGTGGAATTTAACACTACTTATTTTGTGTAAATTGGTATCTGACCTAGGGCTTGGTCAGACTGAGTGTCAAGGGCTGTCAGCAGGACTGTTTTACTACTGACGTCACAGAGTGCCTGGTTATTAGCAGTCCCTGATATTCGCTGTCTAGATCAATTATTGATCCATTTGTTTATGGGGATATTTTACTTCACTCATTTCTTCTTTATTTATTACCCAGAGTATTTCTATAAAAAGACACTTCCCTTTATCTTGATTTAGTTACCCTGTCTTCATATGATATGGGAAAGTTAGCATGAATATCTGATTATTTCCTTTTATTCTTCAAATAAAAGATTTCAAAGAATACACTGAACCATTAAATGATGACCAATTAAGATAACATTTTCTTTTCTACTATTATTTGAATTAATCGTTTGAAATATGTTTAGTATGTTTTAATTCATTACAGTTTTAGTTCTAATTCTTGCACAAATTTTCCCATTTTTGATAGTTGGAGCCTTTTGAAATTGGCTCCTGAGTTATTCTGACCCCAAACTTAGTAGTCTTTGATAATTTTTCCAATNTCTACTATTATTTGAATTAATCGTTTGAAATATGTTTAGTATGTTTTAATTCATTACAGTTTTAGTTCTAATTCTTGCACAAATTTTCCCATTTTTGATAGTTGGAGCCTTTTGAAATTGGCTCCTGAGTTCTTCTGACCCCAAACTTAGTAGTCTTTGATAATTTCTCCAATATGTCAAAATATTCTGGACTCATACAGAAATGAATCAGCCATTTGTCTAAGTCCTGTTTCCTTTAAGTGCAAAATGGTATGTAGAGACTATAATGTTTACAACAGGAGTGTGTGTTGCTACTGGTTTAGACATTGTTTCTAAGTTTTTTCAGCGAACAAAGATAGGATTGCTTTTTAAAGATAAAATATATCATGAACCCATTTTGATATTTCTATGAGTTTGAAAGTAAGAATAGTAAGGCTTTTTTTTTTTAATTATTGAAGCATGGTTGAGGTACAATATTATATAAATTACAGGTGTACAATAGTGATTCACAATTTTAAAAGTCTGGGAAAATTAGACAACTGGGAAAACTAGACAGCTGGGAAACTGAAAGCAGGGAAAACTAGACAGTTACATGTAAAAGAATGAAATTAGAGCACTCCCTAATACCACCCATAAGAATAACAGGTTATTAACCTGGCTTCTTCTTTCAATTATATTACTTTTATTACATGGGAAGAAATGCCGTTCTCAGTGGTGGTGCTGGAAATGGTAAAATGTCCCATAATTTCTTATTTGCTTTATCATCTAACACACAGATGTAAAAATCTACTACTGCACTACTACAAACAATTTTGATTAGTAAAAACATTTGAAAACCCTGTTTGCACTTTTTTCTCTATAGCATATTCTACTAGTCATGTAACATTGAATTATTGTGTTTTAAAATCTCTTGGAATGGGTCATTTAACTGAATACATATTTAACTTTATTTTTGGCTTTCTTGTGGCTCAGCTGTTAAAGAATCTGCCTGCAATGCAGGAGACTGGGTTCGATCCCTGGGTTGGGAAGATCCCCTGGAGAAGGGAAAGGCTACTCACTCCAGTATTCTGGCCTGGAAAATTCCATGAACAGTATTGTCGCAAAGAGTTGGACATGACTGAGTGACTTTCACTTTTATTTTTAGTCCATATTGATTAATTTTAANAGAATCTGCCTGCAATGCAGGAGACTGGGTTCGATCCCTGGGTTGGGAAGATCCCCTGGAGAAGGGAAAGGCTACTCACTCCAGTATTCTGGCCTGGAAAATTCCATGAACAGTATTGTCGCAAAGAGTTGGACATGACTGAGTGACTTTCACTTTTATTTTTAGTCCATATTGATTAATTTTAATATTTTTAAAATTGGGAGGATATTACTATAGTTCTAACTCAAATATTTTAAAGGTTTGTTCAAGGAATTCAAGCTTCTTTGCCTGTTCACTCTATTTTGTCTCTTCTCCTATATGCTTACTGAAAAATTTACGATCTATTCCATTGTTTGTTTTTAAGCTATTTCTTCAATATATAAAACCTTTAAGCTGGTTTTAACATGTTTTTGTCATAATTTAAACACTTTCTTAGTTCCTCTCACAACAAGAAATCCCTGGCTTCTTTCGTACTGTCCCTCTTCCAATCTTGAAATCAGTCATTTCTCCACATATCCTTGGTTTCTTGGGGTGGAGAATGGAATTTACAAATCAAGATATGGGGGCTAGGTATGCTGACTCATTAGTTTTGAGGTGTCTCTGTCTCTAGGCTGTCTTGGTGAACAGAGCTGGGGTATACACATATACATATTTATTTCTATAGTTATCTGTCTATACTGAGTTCCATAAATGTTCAATAGTACTTCCAATTTCAATTCAAATACCGCAGGATTCACTTTAGTCTTCTCCCTTTGAATGTTTGCAGTTATTTTCTCTACAGTGAGAAGCCAGCCTTTCCTTATTGGTAACAGGTTTACTCTGTTTTTTGTTTGTCTGTAACCAATACCACATTACTGCTGTTGCCTCTCCTGCCTACGTGACTGTCTTCTTTATCCCTCCTGTCTCTACGTGGGGCCGTCTTGTTGTGAGGAAGCTGTTCTTATTCTGCCTGCGTTGGGATTCCCCATGCTAAGCCACTTGGCAAAACCTTGCTGTACCTCCTACTCAGCACACTCGGGTTCTGAAGCTCCATGCTGGTCGCTCCTCTCCCCTCGTGTGGGTGTCATCGTCACTATCCTCGGGCTGACACTTGCGTCCGGTCGCTGATTTTCCCCTTTCTTACCACTGTGCCGACGCCTACATTGCTAGGTTCCATCTAATGCCTTTTGGAGCGAGTTGTTCAGGTAGGGAAGAGAAGTGAAGAAATGAAACGGGAAAGAGGAGAAGGGGAAAGTGGAGAACTGACATCAGGCTATTTTTAAAAGAAATGTTTCTTGTAGTGCTGTCATGCAGATCCTCCGTGTTGACATTCAACATGTGCCAATTTTATGCGGAATGTAACTTGAGGGTTTTCTGCACATTATATAGTTACCTATAGAAGCATCAGCTGAAAAACATTATACAGAAAGTTATGTATGTTTTATAAAGTTTGAGTATTAAAAACCAAGTGGCATTCTACTAGGAAAATATTAACTAGGGAGATGGCCAAACTGCACAGCAAAAAAAAAAAAAAAAAAAANTAGAAGCATCAGCTGAAAAACATTATACAGAAAGTTATGTATGTTTTATAAAGTTTGAGTATTAAAAACCAAGTGGCATTCTACTAGGAAAATATTAACTAGGGAGATGGCCAAACTGCACAGCAAAAAAAAAAAAAAAAAAAACAACAGTACTCCTTGATCAAATGGAATGTTATTTAAGATATATTAGGATGGTCAATGATAGGCAGTCCATTTACTAATCACCTCATTAATAGATTTTAAGAGAATCTCATGTCGTCTTAGATGATGAAAAGACATTGAATAAAATCTGTTCTTGACCAAAAAACCCAATTTTAAAAATAGAAATATATTTGTCTCATACCAAACACCAGCATCATGATTATTGGTGAAATACTATAAAAATTTCTACTAATATCAGGGATAAAGAAGGATGCCTACTAATTCCCAGAGTATTAAACCTTTTTCTCAGGAAATACGAATACAAACAGACAGTAAAAAGATGCAGAATATGTACAAATAAAAAGCATAAGAATATAATTATCTGCAGATGTTATAATTGTCTCCTTGAAAATCTAACATAATTAAACAAACAGGCTATAAATAAGAATAATTCAATAAAGTTTCATAATATAAAATTAATATACCAAAATCTGTTGCCATTCTAAAGATAAACAAAGTCAGTAAGAAAAATAATGATGGTTAAAAAGATCTCATTTATAATACAACAAAAACAGTACAATTATAGTAATAAATTTAACAAGGAATGTTCAAGAAGAAAATTTATAAACTTTATTGACAGTTGTAAAAGATATTTNAAAAATAATGATGGTTAAAAAGATCTCATTTATAATACAACAAAAACAGTACAATTATAGTAATAAATTTAACAAGGAATGTTCAAGAAGAAAATTTATAAACTTTATTGACAGTTGTAAAAGATATTTCAAACAATTGAGAAAGCTTTTTTGCCTTCTGTTTGCATAGGTCTACTCTCTCACAAAGGTTTTTTCCTCTCAAATTAATATAAATAAAATATTAGCCCTCCTAAACATCAGCAGGTCTTACTTTAAGACCTAACCAATGTGATTCTGAAACTCATGGAAAAATTAAGAAAAAGATATATCCAGGAAAAGCTTGAAAAAGAGATGTCACAGGGGAAAATTTTGGTATGAATCACTAATATATGAATAGACTGATTAATGAAATAGAAAAATGAGTCCAGAAATAGATTCAGATATTCTGGAATTTTAGTATATGCTAGAGATGAATTACATTCAACGGTGGAGAAAACAAGTTATTTTGTAAATGGTTTTAGGGCAACTGATTAAATTTGCAGAAAAAAAATTTTCTTCTACTCTGAAGAAAGTTCTCTTAGATCAAACACTGAAATAAAAAAATGGAACTTGAAAGTTATAGAAGACAATATAATATAAAATAGTTATATTTATTAGAGTAAAAGACTCTCTTAAATGTTACACAAAGTCCTAGAGATAGTCATATCAGAGTGATAAACTAGATTTCATAAAAATTTAAGAAGCAAACTCAACAACAACAAAAACTTAAATTAAGTCAAATGACAATTGATCACCTGAGATATGTCCCATACATATCAGGTGCAGAATGTGAAGTTTCATAATGCTTAAATTATACCTAGAAATGAATAGAGATTGACTGACAATGAGGCTCCATAGAGGCTGCAAAGATTATGTACTGCATGAATCCAGGGAGGTCATTCATATAGAAGTGAATCTTACACACCTGCTTAAGGCAGCCTTAGTCAGCTGCACAGTAGAAGTAGAGTTAAGGAAAAGCAACAGAATGATACACTGGACATAACCGTCTTGAAAATTTTTAGATTGTTCATTTAAAAACTAAAAATTGATTTTAAAATGGGTTACTGTTTTTTAAAAATTTATTTTCTCAGCAAAATTGTGCAGAAAACAGTTGACTTAACAGACAAAGTTGGGACATCTATGGCTTTCCAGTGTGTAACCCTTCACCTTCCAATGCAAGGAGTGTGGATTCCATCCTAACCAGGCAGATGGGATCTCCCATGCCTTTTGGCCAAACAACCAAAAGATAAAATAGAAACAATATTGTAACAGTATTGTAAATTCAATAAACATTTTAAAAATGGCCCACTTCAAAAAAAAGAGAAATGGTTACTTTCATATGTTATTTGAGGAATGCAAATTGGCTCAAGTTCTATGAGTCAGTTTGACAAATATTTATTAAAAATAATATGTAAATATTGAAAAATTTCCATTTAAATTAATATTATTTATCAAAGTACAGTTGAGTATGAAAAGGCAAAAAGATAGGACACTGAAAGATGAACTCCCCAGGTTGGTAGGTGCCCAATTTGCTACTGGAGTCGAGTGGAGAAATAACTCCAGAAAGAATGAAAAGATGGAGACAAAGCAAAAACAACATCCGGTTGTGGATATGACTGGTGATGGAAGTAAAGGCTGATGCTGTAAAGAGCAATATTGCATAGGAACCTGAAATGTTAGGTCTATGAATCAAGCCAAATTCACTTCAGTTCAGTTCGTTCGCTCAGTCATGTCCAACTCTTTGCAACCCCATGAACCGCCAGGTCTCCCTGTCCATCACCAACTCCTGGAGTTTACACAAACTAATGTCCATTGAGTCGGTGATGCAATCCAACTATCTCATCCTCTGCTGTGCCTTCTCCTCCTACCCTCAATCTTTCCCAGCATCAGGGTCATTTCAAATGAGCCAATTCTTCATATCAGGTGGCCAAAGTATTGGAGTTTCAGCTTCAACATCAGTCCTTCCAATGAATACCCAGGGCTGATCTCCTTTAGAATGGACTGGGTGGATCTCCTTGCTGTCCAAGGGACTCTCAAGAGACTTCTCCAACACCACAGTTCAAGAGCATCAATTCTTCGGCACTCAGCCTTCTTCATAGTCCAACTCTCACATCCATACTGGAAAAACNACATCAGTCCTTCCAATGAATACCCAGGGCTGATCTCCTTTAGAATGGACTGGGTGGATCTCCTTGCTGTCCAAGGGACTCTCAAGAGACTTCTCCAACACCACAGTTCAAGAGCATCAATTCTTCGGCACTCAGCCTTCTTCATAGTCCAACTCTCACATCCATACTGGAAAAACCATAGCCTTGACTAGATGGACCTTTGTTGACAAAGTAATGTCTCTGCTTTTTAATATGCTGTCTAGTTTGGTCATAACTTTCCTTCCAAGGAGTAAGCGTCTTTTAATTTCATGGCTGTAGTCACCATCTGCAGTGGTTCTGGAGCTCCAAAAAATAAAGCCACCCACTGTTTCCACTGTTTCCCCATCTATTTGCCATGAAATGATGGGAACGGATGCCATGATCTTAGTTTTCTGAATGTTGAGCTTTAAGCCAACTTTTTCGCTCTCTTCTTTCACTTTTGTCAAGAGGCTCTTTAGTTCTTCTTCATTTTCTGCCGTAAGGGTGGTGTCATCTCCATATCTGAGGTTATTGATATTTCTTCCAGCAATCTTGATTCCAGCTTGTGCTTCCTCCAGCCCAACATTTCTCATGATGTACTTTGCATATAAGTTAAAGAAGTAGGGTGACAATATACAGCCTTGATATACTCCTTTTCCTTTTTGGAACCAGTCTGTTGTTCCATGTCCAGTTCTAACTGTTGCTTCCTGACTTGCATATGGTTTCTCAAGAGGCAGGTCAGGTAGTCTGGTATTTCCATCTCTTTCAAAATTTTTCAGTTTTTTTGTGATCCACACAGTCAAAGGCTTTAGCATAGTCAATTGAAAGTAGTCAAACAGGAGTTGCCAAGAGTGGATATCGACATTTTAGGAATCAATGAAATAAAATAGACTGGAATGGGTGAATTTAACTCAAATGATTATTATATCTGCTACTATGGGCAAGAATCCCTTAGAACAAATGGAGTAGCCATCATAGTCAACAAAAGAGTCTGAAATGCAGAACTTGAATACAGTCTCAAAAACCACAGAATGATCTCTGTTTATTTCCAAGGAAAGCCATTCAATATCACAGTAATCCAAGTCTAAGCCCCAATCAGGAAAGCTGAAGAAGCTGAAGTTGAATGGTTCTATGAAGACCTACAAGACCTTCTAGAACTAACATCCAAAAAAGATGTTCTATTCTTTATAGGGGATTGGAATGTAAAAGTAGCAAGTCAAGAAATAACCTGGAGTAACAGGTGAATTTGACCTTGGAGTATAGAATGAAGCAGGGCAAAGGCCAATAGAGTTTTGCCAAGAGAATGCCCTGGTCATGGGAAACACTCTCTTCCAACAACACAAGAGAAGACTCTACATATGGACATCACCAGATGGTCAACACTGAAATCAGACTGATTATATTCTTTGCAGCCAAAGATGGAGAAGCTCTATACAGTCAGCAATAACAAGATCAGGAGCTGACTGTGGCTCAGATCATGAACTCCTTATTGCCAAATTCAGACTTAAGTTGAAGGAAGTAGATACTAGACAATTCAGATAAAACCTAAATCAAATCCCTTATGATTATATAGTGGAAATGACAATTAGATTCGATAGAGTGCCTGAAGAACTATGGAAGGACATTCATGACATTACATAGGAGGCAGTTATCAAGACCAATACCAGGAAAAAGAAATATAAAAAGGCAAAATTGTTGTCTGAGGAGGCCTTTCAAATAGCTGTGAAAAGAAGTGAAAGGCAAAGGAGAAAAGGAAAGACATACTGATTTGAATGCAGAGTTCCAAAGAATAGCAAGGAGAGATAAGAAAGCCTTCCTCAGTGATCAATGCAAAGAAATAGAGGAAAACAAAGAATGGAAAAAAAATAGAGATCTCTTCAAGAAAATTAGAGATACCAAGGGAACATTTCATGCAAAGATGGGCACAATAAAGGCCAAAAATGATATGGACCTAACATAAGCAGCAGATATTAAGAAAAGATGGCAAGAATACACAGAAGAACTATACAAAAAAATACCTTCGTGATCCAGATAATCACGATAGTATGATCACTCACCTAAAACCAGACATCCTGAAATTCAAAGTCAAGTGGGCCTTAGGAAGCATCACTATGAAGAAAACTAGTGGAGGTGGTGCAATTCCAGTTGAGCTGTTTCAAATCCTAAAAGATGATGCTATGAAAGTGTTGCACTCAATATGCCAGTTAATTTAGAAAACTCAGCAGTGGCCACAGGACTGGAAAAGTTCAGTTTTGATTCCAATCCCAAAGAAAGGCAATGCCAAAGAATGCTCAAACTACCACACAATTGCACTCATCTCATACACTAGCCGGGGAAGGCAATGGCACCCCGCCCCAGTACTCTTGCCTGGAAAATCCAATGGACGGAGGAGCCTGGTGGGCTGCAGTCCATGGGGTTGCTAACAGTCGGACAGACTGAGCGACTTCACTTTCACTTTTCTCTTTCATGCATTGGAGAAGGAAATTGCAACCCACTCCAGTATTCTTGCCTGGAGAATCCCAGGGACGGGGGAGCCTGGTGGGCTGCCGTCTATGGGGTCACACAGAGTCGGACACAACTGAAGTGACTTAGCAGCAGCAGCAGCATACACTAGCAAAGTAATGCTCAAAATTATCCAGCAATCTTCAACAGTATGTGGACCATGAACTTCCAGATGTTCAAGCTAGTTTTAGAAATGCAGAGTAACCAGAGATTATATTGCCAACATCCACTGGATCATAAAAAAAGCAAGAGAATTCCAGAGAAACATCTATGTCTGCTCTATTGACTATGCCAAAGCCTTTGACTGTGTGGATCACAGCAAACTGGGGGCAATTCTTCAAGAGATGGGAATACCAGACTACCTGAAGTAAAGAAGCAATAGTTAGAACTGGACATGGAACAACAGACTGGTTCCAAATTAGGAAAGGCGTACGTCAAGGCTGTATATTGTTACCCTGGTTATTCAACTTACATGAGGAGTATACATCATGAGAAATGCTGGACTGTATGAAGCAAAAGCTGGAATTACGATTGCCCGGAGAAGTATCAATAACATCAGATATGCAGATGACACCACCATTATGGCAGAAACTGAAGAACTAAAGAGCCTCTTGATGAAAGTGAAAGAGGAGAGTGCAAAAGTTGGCTTAAAACTCAACATTCAAAAAATGAAGATCATGGCATCTGGTCCTATCACTTCATGGCAAATAGATGGGGAAACAATGACAGACTTTATTTTGGGGGGCTCCAAAATCACTGCAGATGGTGATTGTAGCCATGAAATTAAAAGAGACTTTCTCCTTGGAAGAAAAGTTATGACCAACCTAGACAACATACTAAAAAGCAGAGGCATTAGTTTGTCAACGAAGATCTGTCTAGTCACAGCTATGGTTTTTTCTGTAGTCATGTATAGATTGAGAGTTGGACTATAAAGAAACCTGAGCACCAAAGAAGTGATGCTTTTGAACTGTGGTGTTGGAGAAGACTCTTGAGAGTCCCTTGGACTGCAAGAAGATCAACCAGTCCATTCTAAAAGAAATCAGTCCTGAATATTCATTGGAAGAACTGATGCTTAAGCCGAAACTCCCATACTTTGGCCACTTGATTCAAAAAGCTGACTCATCTGAAAAGACCCTGATGCTGGGAAAGATTGAAGTTGGAAGGAGAAGGGGACGACAGAGGATGAGATGGTTGGGTGGCATCACCAGCTCAGTGGACATGAGTTTAAGTAAGCTCTTGGAGTGATGATGGACATAGAGGCCTGGCGTGCTGCAGTCCGGGGGTTGCAAAGAGTAAGACAGGACTGAGCAACTGAACTGATAGTTAACTTATATTAATTTCAGGTGTGAGACATCTAACAAAGCTATTATAAAACATTGACTATTTTCCCTGTGTGCACGTTACATCCCCGTGACTTATGTATTTTATAACTCTCCATTTTTACCTCTTAAGCCCCTTAACCTATTTCACCCCTCCTCCCATCTCTCTCCCCTTTGGTAGTCACTAGTTTGTTTTCTGTTTCTATAAATCTGTTTTTGTTTTGTTCAAGTTCATTTGTTTTCTTTAGATTCTACATATAAGTGAAAATATTTGTATTTCTCTAATTTACTAAGTATAATACCCTCCAGGTTCATCCATGTTGTTGCAGGTGGTAAGATTTCATTCTTTTTTATGTCTGAGTAATATTCTATTATATATATGTATATGCCACATCTTCTTCATGTGTTGATGGCCACTTAGCTTGCCTCCATATCTTGGTTATTTAAAATAATTCCATTCCTAAGCATTCAAAGAAAATAAAAACACTAATTTGAAAATATACAGGCACCCTAGTACTCATAGCAACAATCTGTGTAAATATCTTTTGATTTAGCAATCCTGTCTTTAAGAATTTATCCATGAGTATATTTATATATGTCCCAAATGACATCCATTCAAAGATGCATTACATTGTGGTCTGTAATAGCACAGAATGAGAACAACTTAAACATTTATCAATAAGGATTGATAGAGAAATTAATGAGAATACTATGACTATTAAATGGAATATTATCTGGCACAAAAGAGTGAATTGTTTCTGTAGGTATTAATATGAAATAATCTTTTATTTATCTCTTCATGCATGTATCTGTCTTTGTATCTATTAATCTATCTACCTACCTATCATCAGTCTATTACCTATCTATTATCTATTCCTATTTTTCTATTTTCTATGTGTATGTAAGCGACAAAAGATTTAGAATAGGAAAATCATCATTCATATGTGTGTGTTTCTCCTTTTGTATATATGCAATGAGTATCTTCAGCAGGCTATACTAAAAACTGGAAGCATCAGTTGCCTCTAGGAAAGATGACTAACTGGCTGAGACATATATATCTATTTCATGGTATACCTTTTTGTTCCCTTTGCTTTTTTACCCATGTGTGTATGGTATGTATTTAAACTAGTTAAATAAAAGTATAAACAAATTCTTGCTTATGATGTCATTTATTTTAGTTGCATAGCTTAGATGTAAAGATGCAGAATAAGAAGCTTCTGAGTGACAGAGGTAAAACATTCAGTAGGTGTGTTTATCAAGAATTATCAAATAAATGCAACAAAGTATTACAAAAATCTATCTGAACCCCAAAGTAACACCTTATATGCAATAGAGGATGTCATGTTAAATATTTTCAGCCCCTATTAGAAATTAGCATGTAGTGATTGTTGTTCAGTTGCTTAGTTGTGTCTGACTCTTTGTGACCTCACGGACTGCAGCACAGCAGGCTTCCCTGTCTTTCACCATCTCTTGGAGCTTGTTCAAACTCCAATCCATTGAGTCGGTGATGCCACTCAACCATCTCTCCTCTGTCATCCCCTTCTCCTCCTGCCTTCAATCTTTCCCAGTATAAAGGTCTTTTCTAATGATAGAATGTAGTGATAGCTCTTTCTAAATAAAAAAGAGTAAAGTAACAATATTGATTTGTAATAAATTTAAACAAAAACAACCAAATGTGCCCTAAACCATACAAATGGCAAGAGTCCCAGGGAGAAGACTGAGATTATGCTATTAACCTTGTTTCCTCCTTTGTGCTTTCAGAACATCTGTTAGAGAACATACTTTTCTTTTTATTTTATTATGTTATAGTTTGTTTTTACTGGAATTAATTTTTGTAGATTGAAACTCTGTTCTGCCAGTTACTAGGTAGACGGACTATAGCAAAGTAATGCTCAAAATTATCCAGCAATCTTCAACAGTATGTGGACCATGAACTTCCAGATGTTCAAGCTAGTTTTAGAAATGCAGAGTAACCAGAGATTATATTGCCAACATCCACTGGATCATAAAAAAAGCAAGAGAATTCCAGAGAAACATCTATGTCTGCTCTATTGACTATGCCAAAGCCTTTGACTGTGTGGATCACAGCAAACTGGGGGCAATTCTTCAAGAGATGGGAATACCAGACTACCTGAAGTAAAGAAGCAATAGTTAGAACTGGACATGGAACAACAGACTGGTTCCAAATTAGGAAAGGCGTACGTCAAGGCTGTATATTGTTACCCTGGTTATTCAACTTACATGAGGAGTATACATCATGAGAAATGCTGGACTGTATGAAGCAAAAGCTGGAATTACGATTGCCCGGAGAAGTATCAATAACATCAGATATGCAGATGACACCACCATTATGGCAGAAACTGAAGAACTAAAGAGCCTCTTGATGAAAGTGAAAGAGGAGAGTGCAAAAGTTGGCTTAAAACTCAACATTCAAAAAATGAAGATCATGGCATCTGGTCCTATCACTTCATGGCAAATAGATGGGGAAACAATGACAGACTTTATTTTGGGGGGCTCCAAAATCACTGCAGATGGTGATTGTAGCCATGAAATTAAAAGAGACTTTCTCCTTGGAAGAAAAGTTATGACCAACCTAGACAACATACTAAAAAGCAGAGGCATTAGTTTGTCAACGAAGATCTGTCTAGTCACAGCTATGGTTTTTTCTGTAGTCATGTATAGATTGAGAGTTGGACTATAAAGAAACCTGAGCACCAAAGAAGTGATGCTTTTGAACTGTGGTGTTGGAGAAGACTCTTGAGAGTCCCTTGGACTGCAAGAAGATCAACCAGTCCATTCTAAAAGAAATCAGTCCTGAATATTCATTGGAAGAACTGATGCTTAAGCCGAAACTCCCATACTTTGGCCACTTGATTCAAAAAGCTGACTCATCTGAAAAGACCCTGATGCTGGGAAAGATTGAAGTTGGAAGGAGAAGGGGACGACAGAGGATGAGATGGTTGGGTGGCATCACCAGCTCAGTGGACATGAGTTTAAGTAAGCTCTTGGAGTGATGATGGACATAGAGGCCTGGCGTGCTGCAGTCCGGGGGTTGCAAAGAGTAAGACAGGACTGAGCAACTGAACTGATAGTTAACTTATATTAATTTCAGGTGTGAGACATCTAACAAAGCTATTATAAAACATTGACTATTTTCCCTGTGTGCACGTTACATCCCCGTGACTTATGTATTTTATAACTCTCCATTTTTACCTCTTAAGCCCCTTAACCTATTTCACCCCTCCTCCCATCTCTCTCCCCTTTGGTAGTCACTAGTTTGTTTTCTGTTTCTATAAATCTGTTTTTGTTTTGTTCAAGTTCATTTGTTTTCTTTAGATTCTACATATAAGTGAAAATATTTGTATTTCTCTAATTTACTAAGTATAATACCCTCCAGGTTCATCCATGTTGTTGCAGGTGGTAAGATTTCATTCTTTTTTATGTCTGAGTAATATTCTATTATATATATGTATATGCCACATCTTCTTCATGTGTTGATGGCCACTTAGCTTGCCTCCATATCTTGGTTATTTAAAATAATTCCATTCCTAAGCATTCAAAGAAAATAAAAACACTAATTTGAAAATATACAGGCACCCTAGTACTCATAGCAACAATCTGTGTAAATATCTTTTGATTTAGCAATCCTGTCTTTAAGAATTTATCCATGAGTATATTTATATATGTCCCAAATGACATCCATTCAAAGATGCATTACATTGTGGTCTGTAATAGCACAGAATGAGAACAACTTAAACATTTATCAATAAGGATTGATAGAGAAATTAATGAGAATACTATGACTATTAAATGGAATATTATCTGGCACAAAAGAGTGAATTGTTTCTGTAGGTATTAATATGAAATAATCTTTTATTTATCTCTTCATGCATGTATCTGTCTTTGTATCTATTAATCTATCTACCTACCTATCATCAGTCTATTACCTATCTATTATCTATTCCTATTTTTCTATTTTCTATGTGTATGTAAGCGACAAAAGATTTAGAATAGGAAAATCATCATTCATATGTGTGTGTTTCTCCTTTTGTATATATGCAATGAGTATCTTCAGCAGGCTATACTAAAAACTGGAAGCATCAGTTGCCTCTAGGAAAGATGACTAACTGGCTGAGACATATATATCTATTTCATGGTATACCTTTTTGTTCCCTTTGCTTTTTTACCCATGTGTGTATGGTATGTATTTAAACTAGTTAAATAAAAGTATAAACAAATTCTTGCTTATGATGTCATTTATTTTAGTTGCATAGCTTAGATGTAAAGATGCAGAATAAGAAGCTTCTGAGTGACAGAGGTAAAACATTCAGTAGGTGTGTTTATCAAGAATTATCAAATAAATGCAACAAAGTATTACAAAAATCTATCTGAACCCCAAAGTAACACCTTATATGCAATAGAGGATGTCATGTTAAATATTTTCAGCCCCTATTAGAAATTAGCATGTAGTGATTGTTGTTCAGTTGCTTAGTTGTGTCTGACTCTTTGTGACCTCACGGACTGCAGCACAGCAGGCTTCCCTGTCTTTCACCATCTCTTGGAGCTTGTTCAAACTCCAATCCATTGAGTCGGTGATGCCACTCAACCATCTCTCCTCTGTCATCCCCTTCTCCTCCTGCCTTCAATCTTTCCCAGTATAAAGGTCTTTTCTAATGATAGAATGTAGTGATAGCTCTTTCTAAATAAAAAAGAGTAAAGTAACAATATTGATTTGTAATAAATTTAAACAAAAACAACCAAATGTGCCCTAAACCATACAAATGGCAAGAGTCCCAGGGAGAAGACTGAGATTATGCTATTAACCTTGTTTCCTCCTTTGTGCTTTCAGAACATCTGTTAGAGAACATACTTTTCTTTTTATTTTATTATGTTATAGTTTGTTTTTACTGGAATTAATTTTTGTAGATTGAAACTCTGTTCTGCCAGTTACTAGGTAGACGGACTTTCAGAGTTTTCTCAACCTCCTTAAGCCTCAGTTGCTTCATGTATAAAATGGTGAAAATAGTAGATCTTGCCTCTAGAGTAAATGTATGTAAAATTTTCAGTTCAGTTCAGTCGCTCAGTCGTGTCCGACTCTGCGACCCCATGAACTGCAGCATGCCAGGCCTTTATATTAAATATAATAAGTATGATAATAAACTATCAATATGTTTGCTTCCTTGCACTCTTCTTTTCCTATCTTTGTTTCTTTTACCTATGTGTTGTTTCCTATATTCCTTCTTTCCTCCCTTTCTTTCTTCTTTTTTCCCTTTCTCTTCATGTATTTATTTACCTCTATCCTACATTATCCAAGTTTATTTTGGAATAGTCCACAAATCACAGAGTACAGTTAGCTCATTGCCATCTCCTACGATAGGCTTTGTGGGTAGGATCAGGTCTGAAGCTCTTCTCTATTGTTCTGGGTTCTAGAGCCCTGTGTCTTCACTCCTCCACTCACTGGAATCACCCTTCCTGACACATTGGGGCCCTCTGGCCACACTCTCCTGCCTTTTCACTCTAGCAGCAGCCAGTTCCCAGGCTACTCTGTCTCCCAGTGGTCATCAGTCTGACTGCAATCCAACTTCTCACTGATATTTCACAGCTGGATATTCCTGCCTTGCCTCAGAGCAAATTCGCATAAAAGGGAGAAGGCAATGGCACCCCACTCCAGCACTCTTGCCTGGAAAATCCCATGGATGGAGGAACCTGGTAGGCTGCCATCCATGGGGTCACATAGAGTCGGACACGATTGAAGCGACTTAGCAGCAGCAGCAGAGGCTAAGGAGTACACTACAGAGAACTTTTAATACTTAACAAAAGTAAGACATTATTTAATTCTTCCATTTATACTTCAGAAAATAATTCCTTTATAGCGTAGTCATTTATATCCAGCAACACTGTCAATACCTATCTTTTGAAACAGTTCAAGCCCCAACAACTTAAGTCTTTTCTTATCCACAGTATGTCAAAGATGGCAAAACTTCCTCCCATTCTGCTATAGGCTGTTTTTTCTGCCTTCCCCAGGGCCAGTTACATAATTTGTGTTCACTTAAATTTCAGAATTCACTCGCATGGTACTATGGTGAGCATGCCCAAACCACACGGTTCAGAAGTTAGGCATTTCTGCTGCTGCTGCTGCTGCAAAGTTGCTTAGGTTGTGTCTGCCTCTGTGCAACCCCATGGATGGCAGCCCACCAGTCTCCTCTGTCCCTGGGATTCTCCAGGCATGAATACTGGAGCGGGTTGCCATTTCCTTCTCCAATGCATGAATGCATGCTAAGTTGCTTCAGTCATGTCCCACTCTGTGCGACCCTATGGACAATTGCCCACCAGGCTCCTCCGTCCACAAGATTCTCTAGGCGAGAATAAGGAAGCTGCTTTCTCTAGAAGTGCCTGTCTGTGGAAGTGCCTGATTTGTATGATTTCTGCAGAGAGCCTCAGAGGATGCAATCATGGAGGGCACAGCAAATGAAGTGTTTAGGAGCAAGGACAAACTGCTGAACCAGACCAGCCTGGGACGAAAGCAGACTCCTGCTTTCTGGGAGGGAGGAGAAGGAGGAGGGCCCTTTGACTGGAGGATGAACAAAGCCATGTAATGAGGAAATTACCAGTTCTCCAGTTGTGGTGATGGGACCCAGAGGATATTAAAAGCTGAAAATGACTACATTTTTAGACAGAATATATTCAGCTGAACTTTTCTAAGTTAGGGAAACAGAAAACAGATAACATTTTGTGCATTATCTTTATCTCATTTATTTAAAACCAAGTAATATGGGACTAAAAATTAATTAGAAGAGTAAACTTACTGTGATGAAAACCATGTGATAGATTTCTAGACCAAATATTAAAAATAAACTGAGTTATATGGGCTAAATATTTTTTATTACAGAGAATAATGGATTTTAAAGAAATGGTTCCTGTAAGAGTGGCAAGAATTCAAGGGTGTTGGAAGCAACACCTGGTGATCTTTTTAATTTCCTTCCTAAGAATTGTTCCTCAGTGCATGACCCTACTATCAGGAGAGTGGCCGTATTGTCACTCAAATTAGTGTCTTTAAATTAATTAGCTGGAGTCAGTGTTTTACAGCCTCATTAGGATTCCAACTAGTTTATCTTTAAATAGTTGTATTTTTAACGTTCAGATAATAGATAAGCAACACTAGTAAATAATTTAGTAATATACTCTGAGTCAAAGATGAAAAAAAAATCACAGACTTCAAACAATTAAATTACATTTTTATTTACTTATTCTTATTTGCTATGTGTGTGTCAGAGAATTCTCTGAGATAATGTCTGTTAGAAATATGTCAACTCTTGCATGGCCATGAGACCCTATTTAGATGGTTTCACTTGTCCTTCGGGCTATACTTTTTTCTTTGTCTCCAAAAAGGCTGTTCTTTGTCTGAGAACTGTATTCTCTCAGCCCACACTTACCCTGCCAGTTCCTTGTCTGACTCACTACTGTCACACTCGTGCTGTACTGACAGGCTACCTGCTGGCTCTCTCAAAAATGGGGAAGGTTCTATCCCGTTTAACATTTAACTGATCCATGAGCATATCTTTCTTCTTAATGTATTACAGTCATGCCCAATGATTAGAAAGCTTTCCTTTGATATGATAGTTAGGCATGCCCACTGTCACTCCCTTCTCTCATCAGTCTCAACAGTGGGCAGTTTCATATCATATGATTTGTGCAGGGAAATGTGCTGCCAATGTATCTTCCCTGCCACCTTATTCCATGGACCTCACTAAATTATATGCCCAAGAAATAGTGTTCTTAAGTGTACTTGTACCACTTCTCAAATTGCTCTCTTGAAAATCCATGTCCTGCTTTCACAGGAAACATCTGTTCCATCCTCCCCATCTTCTTCTTTTTTGTCTGTTTGTTTGACAGTCACATAGCTAGAAGGTTGTGTAGCATAGCAGAATAAACCCTGGTTTGGGATGAGAAAGACTTGATCTCTGATTCTGAATTTTCCACTTTTTAGTAATTTAAGCCCCATAACCTTTGTTTTTCCTGCCTGGAAATTGGAAATAATAATGTCTCTATCATGAGTTCATTTGGACATCTTGTGCATTAATACAGATGAGTCTGACTGGTGTACAATATAGTAGTGGCAATTATTGAGGCAAGGGAACTCATGGGTTTTTAAAGTAAATTTCGTATAAAGGAAAGGATCACAGACACAAGTCAGGATATGTGACTTCTGCTCATAAAAGAGAGAATGAGGACCTGTCTTAGTCTTGTTGGGGCTGTTATGAAACGCCATAATTTGGGTGGCTTATAAATGACAGACAGATATTTCTCACAGTTTTGGAGGCTAGGAATTCTAAGATCAAGGTGCCCACACATTCCGTGTCTGGCTGAGGCCCATGTCTTGGCTTATAGACTGTGTCTTTTCTCTGTGTGCTCAACTGGTGGAAGGGAAGAAGGATCTTTCTGGGATTTCTTTTATAAGGGCACAAATCCCATTCATGAGTTCTCCATCACCCTAGTGAGCACACCTAGTCACTCCCAGAGCCCTCACTTCTAAATACTGCCACACTGGGGATTAGGATTCAACATATGAATTTTGGGGGTATACAACCATTCAGACGATAGTTTCTTTACCGACTGAGCTTATATCTATATTTAGTGTTTCAGATGGCAAAGAATCTCCATGAAATGTGGGAGACCTGGATTTAGTTCTTGGGTTGGGAAGATCCCCTGGAGAATGGAATACTCATTCCAGTATTCTTGCCTGAAGAAACCCATGGACAGAGGAGCCTGGCAGGCTACAGGCCATGGGGTCACAAAGAGTCGGATATGACTGAGCGACTTTCACTTTCATTCATATATAAAAATATATAGCTAGTTTTGAATGTGTTAAGTTTGATTTGTCTGAAGGACATAGTGGCTTCATGAAGCATCTAA
Organism: Oreotragus oreotragus; assembly: GCA_006410675.1. Classification (NCBI taxonomy): domain Eukaryota; kingdom Metazoa; phylum Chordata; class Mammalia; order Artiodactyla; family Bovidae; genus Oreotragus; species Oreotragus oreotragus. The sequence goes on along the minus strand of SJYX01005623.1, from coordinate 221,770 downwards.
GAATTGGATATATAACTCTGAATCTCAGGAGAGGTTTCTGGGCTGGAGAATCATGATTTGTCATTACTACCTAGTGGGAGGTGAAGATTTGTGAGGCCATTAAGGGGACCACATGGAATGAGACAAGCAAGGTTCTAATTGTTTAATTCAAGTTTTCAGTTTCATGTTTCAAGTCCCAGTATCCAGGATTTTAAAAAATCACATTGTTAATTCAGTTTGTTTTTCTGTGATATGTGTGGAGTGTCCCCCGATACTAACATATGTAAAATGGTATCACATTAGGTGCAGCACTTACACAGTAAGTGTACCTGACTCTTTAACAATTTACTGGGCTTTACTAATTCACTATAAATATTTCTTTGCCATTGACCAAAATAGAAATCATTACATTGATAACTGGAGAGGGAAAAGTGAACCCACTCCGGTATTTTAACGGCTTTGCAGAAAAGTATTTAAAATCAGGAAGCAGATTACAATTATAACATTGAAATGTGGAAAATATATGCACTTTGGCACTGAATAAGTACAATGTACTTGTATGACAATGCCAGGAAATTTAACTTGTAACTTTATAAAGAACACCTTCATGAAATGAAAACTATGTATATTTCACTACACAGATAATTTAAGCAAATGTGAATACTTTATCGCAAAAATTCATTATCAAATTTTGGTGTTTCTTAACTAAAATGATAAACCTCTACAGGAAAATTTAAGAGAATAGTTGTTGACTCTGTAGACTTTTTTTTTTATCTTGAGAGTCCCTTGGACTGCAAGGAGATCCAACCAGTCCATTCTGAAGGAGATCAGCCCTGGGATTTCTTTGGAAGGAATGATGCTAAAGCTGAAACTCCAGTACTTTGGCCACCTCATGAGAAGAGTTGACTCATTGGAAAAGACTCTGATGCTGGGAGGGACTGGGGGCAGGAGGAGAAGGGGATGACCGAGGATGCGATGGCTGGATGGCATCACAGACTCGATGGACATGAGTCTGAGTGAACTCCGGGAGATGGTGATGAACAGGGAGGCCTGGTGTGCTGTGATTCATGGGGTCGCAAAGAGTCAGACACGACTGAGCGACTGAACTGAACTGAGTATGTGACTACCTAGAATATTTTCACTGTATCTCTTACTGAGGGGAGTTTTTCCAGGTGTGAAGTAAGCGGGAACAGAGTTCACAAGACCACCTTTACTTCTGTCACTAATTGTAAGATTCCTGGCGGTTCCACAAACCACCCTCTAAGTAATTCATTAGACTCATGAAACCCCCCAAAAGCTGTTACACTTACTTTGATAGTTAATTACAGGGAAAGCATATAGATCACAATCAGCTGATGGAAGACATGGATAAGGCAGAGACCAAACACAGAGCTTCCGGGCCCCTCTCCCTGTGCAGTCAGGACAGAGTTGTTTTCTGGCATTCTGAGGCATCACCAGCCAGAGAAGCTCACCTGAGTTGATGTCCAGTGACCTCATTAGAGCTCTATCTCGTGGGGGTGGGTGACCATCCACATGGCTGATCTGTTTCCAGATCCTCAGTGAGTCAAAATACCCACCTCAAGTCACACTGTTGGTGTGGCTTCCATGCCCTCCCCTGCATCATTATTGTTCCTATCTTGTTGGCCCAGGGACCACAGGCAAACATAGATATTCTTGTCAGGCATGACATTTTAACGATTTAGAGATTATCTCTCAAATGCTGAAGGCAAAAGACAGACCTCTCTTTAGTCAAGGTTAAATTCTTTACTGCACACAGTTCTCCTGTTTTCTCTGGTGGCTCCTCCCCTTCTCTTTGTGAAGGAGCTAGTATTTATGTGTCTTATACTTTGTCTGCTGGGGTGGGAAATGTCACCCAGCTTGTCCAGTCAGCAGTTTCCATGGGAATTTTGTTTTGAACATAGGGATGTAATCTACAGTGTGTTTCAATTACCATTCTGTTACGTGATTGGCTTTCCTGGTGGCTCAGACAATAAAGAATCCTCCTGTAATGCAGGAAACCCAGATTTGATCCCTGGGTTGGGAAGATCCCCCTGGAGAAGGAAATGGTTACCCACTCCAGTACAGTCCATGGCGTTGCAGAGTTGGACACGACTGCGCGACTTCACACATTTTTATGTTAAGTCTTAGTGCAACAGAAGAAATCAGAGAAAACTGGAGAGACAAAAAACAAAAGAGGGATACAGACATGGATATGAAAATAGGAGTGAAATCAGACCCCCCCCCCCGTCCCCCACCTTGAGGCTTTGTGTCAGTGTGAATCTACATCTTGGTTGGTTGTGTAGAGTATATATCAAGCGTGCATGCTGCAACTCCAGCACCTTCTGGATCTCCTGCTTTGGCAGGTAGGTTCTTTACTGCTGGCACCACCTGAGAAACCCAGTACAGGCTATGTATACAGTTAAATCTCCTTATTTACCTCCAGTATTTTGGAGTAGAGTTTTTTACCTGTAACAGAAAGGCCTCTGACTAATACAAAGGTCCAAAGTATAAACATCAGTTATTGTTGGGAAGCAGTTGGAACTAGAGAGCTCACTGACAATTTAAACACTTAGGTCTAGGTGGAGTAATAAACAGGCCATTCCTTTCTGTTAAGTTCTTATGACCTAATCCCTAGAGTATGAATCCTTTTTCATAGTGAAACTCCCCATCTCTGGCTTTACTTAGCTTGGTCCTACATCCTTAATAAGAGATACTACTTGTGTGTTTGCTGAGTTTCTAATAAGGCTTTAGAGGAAAGGCTGCATCAAAAGTTCCAAAACGTCTGTATGCATCTAATTTGCCATTAAACCCTTCTGTATCAACCCTTTCATTAAATGGTAACCCGTGAAAGAAGAAATTTGCTAAAACAGATTTTGGAAACAGAAGTGAAGCTTAAAATAACCATGTTTAATATAAAATGTGTTAAAAGTTAGCAGTGGTTCTGAAGTATATCCATGCCTCTCTGGTGTTTAGGTCTTGTAAAAAATAGATGTAACCTATGTTTCAAACTTTATTTACATGTGTAGACCAGGAACACCTGTTTTAGGAGTAATACCGTGGGCCTAGCTCTGACAGAACACCTTGGGGAATGTGCTCTTTCTAACATATGGTGTCTTATCTCACACATGTAATATATAACACAGTCTTGTAAAATTAGTGCATATAGGCATACACTCCTCATACAGAGCTCTGACATATAAGCCCTCATGGTTTTGATTCAGAAATATGTAATAGAGGTCTTAGACAGTTGGTGATGAATATGTAACTTTATGTACTCCTGTTCACAAAACTAACCGAAGGGATGCCCAGATGTCCATTAGGAATAGAATGAATTAACTGTATTATAGATATACAGTAAATGTCATACTGCAATGAACATGATGAATTATAGATGCATATAACAAGAGTGAATCATAAGAGATAATATTGAATTAAAGAAGCCAAACATTATATAATAAATATTTTATTATTCTCCTTACATAAACTTAAAAAACCAGGTAAAATTAAACTACATTGTTTAGGAATATGCAATTTGGTTAGCAAACTATATGATACGTATGCAGAAATTAAATTCCATGAAGTTCAGTTGTTTTGGTACTCCGAGGGAGGAGGGAATGGATTTTGTTTGACAAGGAACATGCAGAGGGCATCTTGGATCCTGTTGATATTTATTTATTTTTTCTTGCCTTGGACAGAGTTTAAATAGGCATCTAATTTAGAGTTCATTAAATTGCACACTTATGCTTTATGTACTTTTCTGTACATTTGTAATATTCCATATAAAAGAGGTTTTAAAAATGACAGCAAGATGGTCCCTGGTACAGAAGAAGGAAAGAGACAAGAAGAGAAATCTGCCACTCCTTGTCACCACACAGGACTGACTAAGCCCTGGATTTTTCTTCCAGAGCTGTGACTTTGGGGTGACTGAGATCTCAGAGGGGAAGACAGAGAGTTGTTTTTGCTGAGAGGGCAACAAACCGTGGGCTATTTTCTGGACACTCTTTTTAATCTCCAGGTTGAGCATACTGGGTATTTTCCCAGTAACACTACCCCATAGCAGTGTGTGCCCACTATAGACTCTGCTTATAAGGGCCCTGGATGTCCCTGGCGGCTCAGATGGTAAAGAATCCATCTGCATTGAGGGAGACCTGGATTTAATCCCTGGGTTGGGAAGATACCCTGGAGAAAGGAACGACTACCCACTCCAGTATTCTAGCCTGAAGAATCCCATGGACAGAGGAACCTGGCAGGCTACAGTTTGTGGGACTGCAAAGAATCAGATGCCGAATGAGCGACTTTAACTTTTTAAAAGGGCCCTGCTCCGTCTACTCAACCTCCCACCAACTCTCTTGGCACTAAACCCAGACAGAAAGGGACTCACTTAAAGCCGTAAGCTAGCACCTTGACCTCTTCCTGAAGCTTCCTCCTGTCAGATGGGCCCCAGCTTTCCCTTTTGCATCAGAGAAGCTACGCCTACCTCCCTTGGCCTGGTGGGAGGTAGGCACAAATCCTCTCAGTCTGGATCACATGCTTGAGCCATTTTTCTTTTTCTCTGCTCCACAGTACGGCTCCCCAGGGACGAGGAAAAAGAAAGTAACTCCTGCTGTGGCTATTGGAAGTCATCAGCAAGCTCCCCACACCGGGCCCTTCTGTTCTAAAATGTGTCTGGCAAATCCCCTAGCAACAGAATTAGTGACTCCCACTAGATTTCTCTGGGTATAGAACCAAGTTGACTGAAATGATAATGTGGACTTCCCTTGCTCAAAAATTATGACAGGAATTTGCTGTATGGCTCAGGAAACTCAAACAGGGACTCTGTATCAACCAAGAGGGGTGGAATGGGGAGGGAGATGGGTGAGAGTTTCAAAAGGGAGGGGATATATATATAGCTATGGCTAATTCATGTTGAGGTTTGACAAAAAACAGCAAAATTCTGTAAAGCAATTATCCTTCAATAAAAAATAATTAAAAGAAATTATGATCAAGAAAATCTAAGACTGTTTTGGAGTGAGGGAATCTGTGGTGGAAAATTCATTACTTTGTAATTTTTTTCCAGCTTGAGTACAGTTTGGGATATTTCATAAAGTAATTCCACAATTACCTTTGGAAGGAACCCTTACATGGTACAAATAACACTGATCCCTCTGGGGAGGTCAAGATGTGTGGATAGGAATCCCTTCCTCTCTAAAGAAAAGTATCTATTGTTAGGTAAGTGCGGGCAAGATAGAAGCAACAAGAACACAAGTTAGAACATGAAAGGAAAGAAACTGTTTAGAGTTCAAAGGAGGCAGAGATTGCATTAATTTAGAGAAAACAGTATAGACTTCAGAGAGGAGAGGGCATTTGGTGTGGACTTGTAGTACGAGATGTTTATCGGATCATCACAGAAGTTTCAGTGTAGAGGGAACAAATCAAGTAAGGGCAAAAAGGCAAGATATTCAGGACTTAGTCTAGGGTGCCTGGGGTACTGGGCACGGACAAGGAAGCCTTGGGTCATTATAGTGAAAGCATCGGGACCAGACGATGAAATGCTATGAATATACCACTGAAGAACTTGGTCTTAAGTTGGAATGCAACATAGGTTTACTGAAGTTTTAGGATAGGAGATGGTGAATACTAAATATATGTATTGTTAGAATATGTCTTATTTCTCCCCATGTCTATTCTTATGGGATGTAACAGCAGTGGTTTACCTTTCTTCTTTTTCTAATGTTATATATCTTGTTGTTATTCTCTTATATTTCTTTTTTTTTTTTTACACACTTATGCTTTATGTACTTTTCTGTACATTTGTAATATTCCATATAAAAGAGGTTTTAAAAATGACAGCAAGATGGTCCCTGGTACAGAAGAAGGAAAGAGACAAGAAGAGAAATCTGCCACTCCTTGTCACCACACAGGACTGACTAAGCCCTGGATTTTTCTTCCAGAGCTGTGACTTTGGGGTGACTGAGATCTCAGAGGGGAAGACAGAGAGTTGTTTTTGCTGAGAGGGCAACAAACCGTGGGCTATTTTCTGGACACTCTTTTTAATCTCCAGGTTGAGCATACTGGGTATTTTCCCAGTAACACTACCCCATAGCAGTGTGTGCCCACTATAGACTCTGCTTATAAGGGCCCTGGATGTCCCTGGCGGCTCAGATGGTAAAGAATCCATCTGCATTGAGGGAGACCTGGATTTAATCCCTGGGTTGGGAAGATACCCTGGAGAAAGGAACGACTACCCACTCCAGTATTCTAGCCTGAAGAATCCCATGGACAGAGGAACCTGGCAGGCTACAGTTTGTGGGACTGCAAAGAATCAGATGCCGAATGAGCGACTTTAACTTTTTAAAAGGGCCCTGCTCCGTCTACTCAACCTCCCACCAACTCTCTTGGCACTAAACCCAGACAGAAAGGGACTCACTTAAAGCCGTAAGCTAGCACCTTGACCTCTTCCTGAAGCTTCCTCCTGTCAGATGGGCCCCAGCTTTCCCTTTTGCATCAGAGAAGCTACGCCTACCTCCCTTGGCCTGGTGGGAGGTAGGCACAAATCCTCTCAGTCTGGATCACATGCTTGAGCCATTTTTCTTTTTCTCTGCTCCACAGTACGGCTCCCCAGGGACGAGGAAAAAGAAAGTAACTCCTGCTGTGGCTATTGGAAGTCATCAGCAAGCTCCCCACACCGGGCCCTTCTGTTCTAAAATGTGTCTGGCAAATCCCCTAGCAACAGAATTAGTGACTCCCACTAGATTTCTCTGGGTATAGAACCAAGTTGACTGAAATGATAATGTGGACTTCCCTTGCTCAAAAATTATGACAGGAATTTGCTGTATGGCTCAGGAAACTCAAACAGGGACTCTGTATCAACCAAGAGGGGTGGGATGGGGAGGGAGATGGGTGAGAGTTTCAAAAGGGAGGGGATATATATATAGCTATGGCTAATTCATGTTGAGGTTTGACAAAAAACAGCAAAATTCTGTAAAGCAATTATCCTTCAATAAAAAATAATTAAAAGAAATTATGATCAAGAAAATCTAAGACTGTTTTGGAGTGAGGGAATCTGTGGTGGAAAATTCATTACTTTGTAATTTTTTTCCAGCTTGAGTACAGTTTGGGATATTTCATAAAGTAATTCCACAATTACCTTTGGAAGGAACCCTTACATGGTACAAATAACACTGATCCCTCTGGGGAGGTCAAGATGTGTGGATAGGAATCCCTTCCTCTCTAAAGAAAAGTATCTATTGTTAGGTAAGTGCGGGCAAGATAGAAGCAACAAGAACACAAGTTAGAACATGAAAGGAAAGAAACTGTTTAGAGTTCAAAGGAGGCAGAGATTGCATTAATTTAGAGAAAACAGTATAGACTTCAGAGAGGAGAGGGCATTTGGTGTGGACTTGTAGTACGAGATGTTTATCGGATCATCACAGAAGTTTCAGTGTAGAGGGAACAAATCAAGTAAGGGCAAAAAGGCAAGATATTCAGGACTTAGTCTAGGGTGCCTGGGGTACTGGGCACGGACAAGGAAGCCTTGGGTCATTATAGTGAAAGCATCGGGACCAGACGATGAAATGCTATGAATATACCACTGAAGAACTTGGTCTTAAGTTGGAATGCAACATAGGTTTACTGAAGTTTTAGGATAGGAGATGGTGAATACTAAATATATGTATTGTTAGAATATGTCTTATTTCTCCCCATGTCTATTCTTATGGGATGTAACAGCAGTGGTTTACCTTTCTTCTTTTTCTAATGTTATATATCTTGTTGTTATTCTCTTATATTTCTTTTTTTTTTTTTCCAATTCTTTTTTAAGAAACAAGTAGATGTTGTCCTTTCCTGCTCTTGGTTGGCCACAAATAGAAAAACACCTATTTCTTCAGACTCTTGACTTGGGGAGCATATCCTCCAGGCTTATGGTTACTTTTGTGCTATGACACTAATATTGCAAACACATATTTTCTACTTTTGTCTTCCAGGAGCAATAATACCCCAGTAGCAATCAGCATACCCAGCATCCAGTTCTTGGTTTATCAATACCATTCTCCAATAAAAGGAACTAAGCTCCTTGGAAAGGTATTTGATTGCATAGTCAGGGAAGGTAAAATCCAAAATAGATATGGAAAATTCAGTAGGAACAGAATAAATGAAATCCAGTTCCTATAACTCAAGGTTTAGGATTTAGGAATTCTTAGCTATTCTAGAAGGTTTTTGATTTTTGCTTATAATCATTTTTCTTCCTTACAGTACCTGGAATTCCGGTTCATATGATAAAATCTTTTATTTTGAAATGATTTAGACGTATGAATGAATTACAAAAAGAGTACAGAGAGTTCTTATTTATTCTTCACCTAGCTTTCCCTCAGGTTGATATCTTATATAACGATAGCACAATTATCAATACTGTTTTCTAAATTACATCCTTTATTTGATTTTCACCAGTTTTTCAAAGAATATCCCTTTTTATGTCTCAGGATTCAATCTAGGATCCCTTATTACACTTTATTTTCCTGGGCTCTAGAATCACTGCAGATGGTGACTGCAGCCGTGAAATTAAAAAACAAACAAACAAACAAACAAAAAACACTTGCTTTTTGGAAGAAGAGCCATGACAAGCCTAGACAGTGTATTAAAAAGCAGAGATATTACTTTTCTGACAAAGGTCTGTCTAGTCAAAGCTATGGTTTTTCCAGTAGTCATGTATGGCTGTGGAGTTGGACCATAAAGAAAGCTGAGCACTAACGAATTGATCCTCTTGAACTCTGGTGCTGGAGAAGACTCCCAAGAGTCTCTTGGTCTGCAAGGAGATAAAACCAGTCAATCCTAATGGAAATTAGTTCTAAATGTTCATTGGAAGCACTGATGCTAAAGCTGAAGTTCTAATACTTTGGCCACCTGATGCAAAGAACTGACTCATTTGAAAAGACCCTGATGCTGGGAAAGATTGAAGGCAGGAGGTGAAGAGGATGACAGAAGATGAGAAGGTTGGTTGGCATCACCAATTCAATGTACATGAGTTTGAGCAAGCTCTGGGAGTTGGTGATGAACAGGGAAGCCTGGCATGCTATAGTCTATGGGGTTGCAAAGAGTCAGACATGACTAATTGACTGAACTGAACTGATTGCACTTAATCATCATATCTCTTTGGTTCTTTAATACCTCAGTTTTTCCTCGACTTTGATGAACCTAAAGGTTTTGAAGAATAGGGATCAGGTATAGAATGTTTCTCAGTTTGGATTTGCCTAATGTTTGATATAGGTTATGTGAATGTCACAAGCATTCCACAGAGGTGATGCAGCTTTTTTAATGTAGTGTATCAGGGATTAATAGAACTTATCACGGTTATGTTAACTGTAATCACTTAGTTGGTGTCTTCCAGGACTTCTCCGTTGTAAAATTACCAACTTTTCTTCACAATTTTTAAATATGTGGAGTAAATGCTTTAAGACATCTTGTTCTTAAATTCTCATCAGTAGATTTTGTTCTAATAGTAATGTTTGATTTCCCTAATTCCATCTACATTTAGTGATTGGAATGTTTCTGTAAGGAAGCATTTGCAAACGAAGGTCTGTCTAGTCAAAACTATCGTTTTTCCAGTAGTCATGTATGGATGTGAAAGTTGGACTATAAAATAAGCTGAGCACGGAAGGATTGATGCTTTTGAACTGTGGTGTTGGAGAAGACTCTTGAGAGTCCCTTGGACTGCAAGGAGATCCAACCAGTACATTCTGAAGGAGATCAGCCCTGGAATTTCTTTGGAAGGAATGATGCTAAAGCTGAAACTCCAGTACTTTGGCCACCTGATGGGAAGAACTGACTCACTGGAAAAGACCCTGATGCTGGGAAAGATTGAAGGTGGGAGGAAAAGGGGATGACAGAGAACGAGATGGTTGTATAGCATCACTGACTCAATGGACACGAGTTTGAGTAAACTCTGGGAGTTGGCAATAGACAGGGAGGCCTGGCATGATGCAGTCCATGGGGTTGCAAAGAGTTGGGCATACCTGAGCAATTGAACTGAACTGTAAGTAAGAATTGTTCCTCCTCCACCATAATTTACCTCATCAATGATTTATCTTTGTCATTATGGTGTCATAGATATGTATTGTTTGGTTGATTATGATCTAATACTATTTTTATTTATATTTTTGCTCAAAAATTTCCAGTTTTGGTCCTTGAGTGCTCTTACAGGTTGACTCTGTGTCTTTTTCATATATTATCACTCTCTTCTCCATTTTTTGAGTACTTCTTTATTCTCTAGACCACTGAATATTCCAGGATTCTATTGGATTTTCCCCAGGTGTGGAATTAACTACTTCTCTAGAGAGCCTGATTCCTTTTATTGAAAGTAGTTATTTATAAACCAATATCCAGGTGCTAAGTGAACATATTGCTATTGAGGTATCATTGCTTTCAGAAAACAGAGCTAAGAATTATCTCTTTGTCTACCAAACTATGTACACATACCACATATATATTTATTAATGTGTCAATATATCTGAACAGATACTGTGAAATATGCCCCACCAGACTCCATGAGTTCACACTGATACCTCTAATTCCAATCTTAGCAACTCAGGATCCATTGTAGCAATCTGCCTTTGCTTACCTGTAAATTCTTCCTCCAACAGTGAGAAATCTGGCTATTCAATGTCTATAATATATTTACCTATGCCTATTGTTTAACATTGTATGCATAGAAATTGGCTTCAAAATTACTCATATGCATAGAGCTGTGAAAAACATTGCTACAATGTTTGTGTACAGTCCTTTTTTTGTCTTTTATAACATCCAGTCAGAACAATGATTTTCTAAGTCAGTTCAGTTCAGTCACTCAGTCGTGTCTGACTCTTTGCGACCCCATGAATTGCAGCACACCAGGCCTCCCTGTCCATCACCAACTCCCGGAGTTCACTCAGACTCAGTCCATCGAGTCAGTGGTGCCATCCAGCCATCTCACCCTCGGTCGTCCCCTTCTCCTTCTGCCCCCAATCCCTCCTAGCATCAGAGTCTTTTCCAATGAGTCAACCCCTTGCATGAGGTGGCCAAAGTACTGGAGTTTCAGTTTTAGCATCATTCCTTCTTAAGAAATCCCAGGGCTGATCTCCTTCAGAATGGACTGGTTAGATCTCCTTGCAGTCCAAGGGACTCTCAAGAGTCTTCTCCAACACCACAGTTCAAAAGCATCAATTCTTTGGCACTTAGCCTTCTTCACAGTCCAACTCTCACATCCATACATGACCATTGGAAAAACCATAGCCTTGACTAGACGGACCTTAGTCAGCAAAGTAATGTCTCTGCTTTTGAATATACTATCTAGGTTGATCACAACTTTTCTTCCCAGGAGTAAGCGTCTTTTAGTTTCATGGCTGCAATCACTATCTGCAGTGATTTTGGAGCCCCCCAAAATAAAGTCTGACACTGTTTCCACAGTTTCCCCATCTATTTCCCATGAAGTGATGGGACCGGACGCCATGATTTTAGTTTTCTGAATGTTGAGCTTTAAGCCAACTTTTTCACTCTCCTCTTTCACTTTCATCAAGAGGCTTTTTAGTTCCTCTTCACTTTCTGCCATAAGGGTGGTGTCATCTGCATATCTGAGGTTATTGATATTTCTCCTGGCAGTCTTGATTCTAGCTTGTGTTTCTTCCAGTTCAGCGTTTCTCATGATGTATACTCTGAATAGAAGTTAAATAAGCAGGGTGACAATATACTGCCTTGACATACTCCTTTTCCTATTTGGAACCAGTCTGTTGTTACATGTCCAGTTCTAACTTTTGCTTCCTGACCTACATACAGATTTCTCAAGAGGTGGGTCAGGTGGTCTGGTATTCCCATAACTTTCATAATTTTCCACAGTTTATTGTGATCCACACAGCCAAAGGCTTTGACGTAGTCAATAAAGCAGAAACAGGTGTTTTTCTGGAACTCTCTTGCTTTTTCCATGATCCAGAAGATGTTGGTAATTTGATCTCTGGTTCCTCTGCCTGTTCTAAAACCAGCTTGAACATCAGGGAGTTCACGGTTCACATATTGCTGAAGCCTGGCTTGGAGAATTTTGAGCATGACTTTTCTAGCATGTGAGATGAGTGCAATTGTGCAGTAGTTTGAGCATTCTTTGGCATTGCCTTTCTTAAGGATTGGAATGAAAACTGACCTTTTCCAGTCCTGTAGCCACTGCTGAGTTTTCCAAATTTGCTCGCATATTGAGTGCAGCACTTTCACAGCATCATCTTTCAAGATTTGAAACAGCTCGACTGGAATTTCATCACCTCCACTAGCTTTGTTCGTAGTGATGCTAAGGCCCACTTGGCTTCACATTCCAGGATGTCTGGCTCTAGATGAGTGATCATACCATCGTGATTATCTGGGTCATGAAGATCTTTTTTGTACAGTTCTTCTGTGTATTCTTGCCACCTCTTCTTAATATCTTCTGTTTCTGTTAGGTCCAGACCATTTTGGTCCTTTATCAAGGCCATCTTTGCATGAAATGTTCCCTTGTTATCTCTAATTTTCTTGAAGAGATCTCTAGTCTTTCCCATTCTGTTCTTCTCCTCTATTTCTTTGCATTGATCGCCAAAGAAGGCTTTCTTATCTCTTCTTGCTATTCTTTGGAACTCTGCATTCAGATGCTTATATCTCTTCTTTTCTCCTTTGCTTTTCGCCTCTCTTCTTTTCACAGCTATTTGTAATGCCTCCCCAGACAGCCATTTTGCTTTTTTGCATTTCTTTTCCATAGGGATGATCTTGATCCCTGTCTCCTGTACAGTGTCATGAACCTCATTCCATAGTTCATCAGGCACTCTATCTATCAGATCTAGGCCCTTAAATCTATTTCTCACTTCCATCATCAAAATCAGTTAGGTCGACTCATTTCTCCCCAACGACTTCAATGTGGTTATGTCATTCATTCAAATTACAGTTCAATGCATTTGCCACAGTCTGCATTCCATCTGTAGTTCTCCTCACAGTCTGGTTGATATTTTAAAATTTAAATGCAACAAAATTCCCTCTTTGTGTTACACAGTTCTGTGGTTTTGGAGAAATGCAGAGAATACTAAAGAGAACAATTCCATCACCCCAAAATTTTCTTTTGCTGCCTCTTTTTAATCAGCTTATTCTCCATAAAACCCCCAACAACAGTGATCTGAGTCTCAGTAGTTTGGGCTTTTCTAAAATTTACATGAACAGGATCATATAGATTTGAGGGCCTGGTCATTTTTTTTATGAGCAAAATTCATTTAATATTTATGAATCACTTGTTCTTTTCCTTACCATTTAGTGGTCCATTGTTTGGAATTGTTTGTTTATTCACTCGTTTAAGTATTAATATATCAGACTTGATACTTATCAGATTTTGTGCTTAAAGATGATGTGTCTATAAATGTTAATGTATACGCTTTTGTATAAACATAATTTTCATAAAACTTTGCAACATAAGTTCATTTAATGAATAGAAATAGGATTGCTGGATATCAGGGCAAATGTATGCATAATTTGTTAAAACAAATGAAAAAAAAACCTGTTTCTTAGAGTGGCTGTATCATTTTGTATGACCCGTAACAATGAATGACAGAACCATTTATTTTCTATCCTGACTGGCACTTGTTTTGTTTTTAAATATGGCCATTGTCATAGGTGTATAGTTAATATTTCATTGGGATTTCAATTTGCATTTTCCTAGTGGCTAATGATGTTGGACCTCTTTTTTATGTGCTTATTTACCATCTGTATATCTTCTATGTTTAAAATGAACAGAACTTTTGCCTATTATTATGAAGAGGTTTTCTTACTGTTTTGTTTTGAGAGTTCTTTCTATATTATTAACATGCCTTTTATCAGGTATACAGCTTGTAATATTTTCCGTACTTTCTCTTAACAGTGCATTTCATTGAGAAAACAATTATAATATTTATGAAGTACAATTTATCAATTTCCTTTTATGGGCTCTGTTTTGGCTGTCATATCTAAACATTTTTACTAAATTAAAGTTCATGAAGATATTTTCCTCTTTGCTTCTAGAAGTTTTATGGTTGTACTTTTTTTTTTTTTCATTTAAATCTATTTTGAGTTATTTTGTGTAAAGTGTTTTTGTGCATGTGGGTGTGTAATTGTTATAGCACCATTTATTGAAAAGATTATTTTTTTCTTCAACGAATTGCTTTTGCACCTTGGTCAAAATTCAGTTAACTGTGTGTATCTATTTCTGGGCCCTCTGTTTTGTTCCATTGACCTTTGTGCTAATTATTTTTCCAAACCATATTTTCCACATGTAGTTTTATGGTAAGTCTTGATATCAGATGGTATGACACATTCTACTTTGCTGTCCTTTGTCCAAAATGTTTTGACTATTCTTTTTCCTTTGCATTTTGGTGTACATTTTAGGATCAGCTAGTTGATATTTATTTTATCAAATTGGAAAGAATTGATAACGAATCAATATTTAGTTTGACAACCCAGGAACACAATTTTTCTCTTCAGTTAGTTAAGTTTCCTTTGACTTTTTTTTTCCCTTCAGTGTTTTGTAAGTTTTCATCTACGTAAATTTGATAGAATAAAACGGAAGTATTTCAGTTTTGGTGGTATTTTAAGTGGCATTTTTTTTTTTNTTTCACTTTTCTCTTTCATGCATTGGAGAAGGAAATGGCAACCCACTCCAGTATTCTTGCCTGGAGAATCCCAGGGATGGGGGAGCCTGGTGGGCTGCCGTCTATGAGGTCACACAGAGTCGGACACGACTGAAGTGACTTAGCAGCAGCAGCAGCCACTATATTATATTGGTTAGGATTTACATTTTGGATAGGAGCACTGAGAGGGGACATTTTTTTCTTTGTCTCAGTCTTATGGGAAAAGCCCTAAGTCTTTCACCATTGCATATAATATCAGTGACAGGTTTTATGTAGACCTCTTGTTATCATTCATCAATTATTGTGCTTTCATCATGGATGAATGTTGAATTTTGTCACATTCTTTTTCTCCCTCTATTGCAATGACCTTGTGACTACTCTGCCTTAGTCAGTTAATAGAGTAGACTTGACTGATTTTCAAATCTTAAAGTATAGAGAAATGATCATTTTACCTTTCTTAAATGTTTGATAGAATTTGCTAGTAACACCATCTGGGTATGGGGTTTACTTTGTAGTTATCATATTGTGAAATAAATTTCTTTAATAATACAGTGCTATTGAAGTTATTATTTTCTTCTTAAATGGGCTTTGTTTATCTTGCAATGAATTGGCCCATTTTAGCCACTTTGTCAAACTTATTGGCATAGGTTCACTATAATATTTCCTTATTATTCCAAGTAATAATAAGGAATAAGTGCTGAAGAATAATAATGAGCACTGAAGAATTAATGATATTGAACTGTGGTGTTGTAGAGCACACTTGAGAGTCCTTTGGACTTCAAAGAGATCAAACCAGTTAATCCTAAAGGAAATCAACCCTGAATATTTATTGGAAACACTGATCCTGAAGCTGAAACTCCAACACTTTGGCCACCTGATGCAAAGAACTGACTCACTGGAAGAGACCCTGATGCTGGGCAAGATTGAAGGCAGGAGGAAAAGGGGATGACAGAGGATGAGAAGATTGGATGGTATCACTGACTTGGACACGAGTTTGAGCAAGCTCTGGGAATTGGTGATGGTCAGGGAAGCTTGGAGTGCTGCAGCCCATGTGGTAGCAAAGAGTCAGACACGACTGAGTGACTGAACTGACTATTCCAAGTATTGCTTTGCCTGGATTGTAATGACCTTTCACTGACATACTCCCAATTCTTGCAGCTCATCTATTTTATTCCTCCATACCCCTCTGTCAGTGGCTACAGTACCTTTTCCAGTTCTGACCACAAAGGAGACTTCCCCAAAATGTTCTCAATGTTTTCTGTGAATATATGTTGTGCATATATATATATATATATATATATATTCAGATTTAAATTGAAAAATGTAGGGAGAACCATTAGACCATTCAAGTATGACCTAAATCAAATCTTTTAACTATTATACAGTAGAAATGAGAAATAGATTTAAGGGACTAAGTCTCATAGAATGCCTGATGACCTATGGACCAAGGTTCATGAGATTGTACAGGAGACAGGGAGCAAGACCATCCCCAAGAAAAAGAAATGCAAAAAAGCAAAATGGTTGTCTGAGGAGGCCTTACAAATAGCTGTGAAGAGAAAAGCAAAAAGCAAAAGAGAAAAGGAAAGATACACCCGTTTGAATTCCTAGTTCCAAAGAATAGCAAGGAGAGATGAGAAAGCCTTCCTCAGTGGTCAGTGCAAGGAAATAGAGGAAAACAATAGAATGAGAAAGACTAGAGATTTTGTCAAGAAAATTAGAGATACCAAGGGAACATTTCATGCAAAGATGGGCTCAATAAAAGACAGAAATGGTATGGACCTAACAGAAGCAGATGGAAGAATACATCGAAGAACTGTACAAAAAAGATCTTCACGACTCAGAAAATCATGAGGATGTGATCACTCATCTAGAGCCAGACATTCTGGAATGTGAAGCCAAGTGGGTCTTAGAAAACATCACTATGAACAAAGCTAGTGGAGGTGATGGAATTCCACTTGAGCTATTTCAAATCCTAAAAGATGATGCTTTGAACGTGCTGCACTCAGTATGTCGGTTAATCTGGAATACTCAGCAGTGGCCACAGGACTGGAAAAGTTCAGTTTTCATTCCAGTCCCAAAG
>SJYX01005623.1:167265-205030 GCA_006410675.1 Oreotragus oreotragus | reverse complement strand
CTAAGTCTTTCACCATTGCATATAATATCAGTGACAGGTTTTATGTAGACCTCTTGTTATCATTCATCAATTATTGTGCTTTCATCATGGATGAATGTTGAATTTTGTCACATTCTTTTTCTCCCTCTATTGCAATGACCTTGTGACTACTCTGCCTTAGTCAGTTAATAGAGTAGACTTGACTGATTTTCAAATCTTAAAGTATAGAGAAATGATCATTTTACCTTTCTTAAATGTTTGATAGAATTTGCTAGTAACACCATCTGGGTATGGGGTTTACTTTGTAGTTATCATATTGTGAAATAAATTTCTTTAATAATACAGTGCTATTGAAGTTATTATTTTCTTCTTAAATGGGCTTTGTTTATCTTGCAATGAATTGGCCCATTTTAGCCACTTTGTCAAACTTATTGGCATAGGTTCACTATAATATTTCCTTATTATTCCAAGTAATAATAAGGAATAAGTGCTGAAGAATAATAATGAGCACTGAAGAATTAATGATATTGAACTGTGGTGTTGTAGAGCACACTTGAGAGTCCTTTGGACTTCAAAGAGATCAAACCAGTTAATCCTAAAGGAAATCAACCCTGAATATTTATTGGAAACACTGATCCTGAAGCTGAAACTCCAACACTTTGGCCACCTGATGCAAAGAACTGACTCACTGGAAGAGACCCTGATGCTGGGCAAGATTGAAGGCAGGAGGAAAAGGGGATGACAGAGGATGAGAAGATTGGATGGTATCACTGACTTGGACACGAGTTTGAGCAAGCTCTGGGAATTGGTGATGGTCAGGGAAGCTTGGAGTGCTGCAGCCCATGTGGTAGCAAAGAGTCAGACACGACTGAGTGACTGAACTGACTATTCCAAGTATTGCTTTGCCTGGATTGTAATGACCTTTCACTGACATACTCCCAATTCTTGCAGCTCATCTATTTTATTCCTCCATACCCCTCTGTCAGTGGCTACAGTACCTTTTCCAGTTCTGACCACAAAGGAGACTTCCCCAAAATGTTCTCAATGTTTTCTGTGAATATATGTTGTGCATATATATATATTCAGATTTAAATTGAAAAATGTAGGGAGAACCATTAGACCATTCAAGTATGACCTAAATCAAATCTTTTAACTATTATACAGTAGAAATGAGAAATAGATTTAAGGGACTAAGTCTCATAGAATGCCTGATGACCTATGGACCAAGGTTCATGAGATTGTACAGGAGACAGGGAGCAAGACCATCCCCAAGAAAAAGAAATGCAAAAAAGCAAAATGGTTGTCTGAGGAGGCCTTACAAATAGCTGTGAAGAGAAAAGCAAAAAGCAAAAGAGAAAAGGAAAGATACACCCGTTTGAATTCCTAGTTCCAAAGAATAGCAAGGAGAGATGAGAAAGCCTTCCTCAGTGGTCAGTGCAAGGAAATAGAGGAAAACAATAGAATGAGAAAGACTAGAGATTTTGTCAAGAAAATTAGAGATACCAAGGGAACATTTCATGCAAAGATGGGCTCAATAAAAGACAGAAATGGTATGGACCTAACAGAAGCAGATGGAAGAATACATCGAAGAACTGTACAAAAAAGATCTTCACGACTCAGAAAATCATGAGGATGTGATCACTCATCTAGAGCCAGACATTCTGGAATGTGAAGCCAAGTGGGTCTTAGAAAACATCACTATGAACAAAGCTAGTGGAGGTGATGGAATTCCACTTGAGCTATTTCAAATCCTAAAAGATGATGCTTTGAACGTGCTGCACTCAGTATGTCGGTTAATCTGGAATACTCAGCAGTGGCCACAGGACTGGAAAAGTTCAGTTTTCATTCCAGTCCCAAAGAAAGGCAATGCCAAAGAATGCTCAAACTACCGCACAATTGCACTCATCTCACATGCTAGTAAAGTAATGCTCAGAATTCTCCAAGCCAGGCTTCAACAGTATGTGAACCATGAACTTCCAGATGTTCAAGCTGGTTTTAGAAAAGGCAGAGGAAACAGTTATGAAATTGCCAACATCCGCTGAATCATGGAAAAAGCAAGAGAGTTCCAGAAAAATGTCTATTTCTGCTTTATTGACTATTCCAAAGCCTTTGACTGTGTGGATCACAGTAAACTGTGGAAAATTCTGAAGGAGATAAGAATACCAGACCATCTGACCTGCCTCTTGAGAAACCTATATGCAGGTCAGGAAGCAACAGTTAGAACTGGACATGGAACAACAGACTGGTTCCAAATAGGAAAAGGAGTACGTCAATGCTGTTTATTGTCACCTTGCTTATTTAACTTACATGCAGAGTACATCATGAGAAATGCTGGACTGGAAGAAACACAAGCTGGAATCAAGATTGCCGGGAGAAATACCAATAACCTCAGATATGCAGATGACACCACTCTTATGGCAGAAAGTGAAGAAGAATGAGCCTCATGATGAAAGCGAAAGAGGAGAGTGAAAAAGTTGGTTTAAACCTCAACATTCAGAAAACAAAGATCATGGCATCCGTTCCATCACATCATGGCTAATAGATGGAGAAACAGTGGAAACAGTGGCAAACTATTTTTTGGGGCTCCAAAATCACTGCAGATGGTGACTTCAGCTGTGAAATGAAAAGACGCTTACTCCTTGCTGAAAAAGTTATGACCAACCTTGATAGCATATTCAAAAGCTGAGATGTTACTTTGCCAACAAAGGTCCGTCTAGTCAAGGCTGTGGTTTTTCCAGTACCATGGATGGATGTGAGAGTTGGACTGTGAAGAAAGCTAAGCTCTGAATAATTGATGCTTTTGAACTATGGTGTTGGAGAAGCCTCTTGAGAGTCCCTTGGATTGCGAGGAGATCCAACCAGTTCTTCCTAAAGGAAATCGATCCTAAATATTCATTGGAAAGACTGATGCTGAAGCTGAAACTCCAATACTTCTGCCACCTGATGTGAAGAGCTGACTCATTTGAAAAGACCCTGATGCTGGGAAAGATTGAAGGCCGGAGTTCAAGGGGATGACAGAAGATGAGATGGTTGTATGTCATCACTGACTCAATGGACATGAGTTTGAGTAAACTCTGGGAGTTGGTGATGGATAGGGAGCCCTTGTGTGCTGCAGTACATGGGGTTGCAAAGAGTTGTACATGACTGAGTGACTGAACTGAACTGAATGTTACATATATTTCTAGANTGAGATGGTTGTATGTCATCACTGACTCAATGGACATGAGTTTGAGTAAACTCTGGGAGTTGGTGATGGATAGGGAGCCCTTGTGTGCTGCAGTACATGGGGTTGCAAAGAGTTGTACATGACTGAGTGACTGAACTGAACTGAATGTTACATATATTTCTAGATAATTTGTTGGGTGAGTACATGTCAATATCTTAGAACTGGTGTATGATATTCTCCGTTTTTACTGTTTAGTGGATAAGTCATGTCCAATTCTTTTGTGACCCTGTGGACTGTTGCCCACCAGGCTCCTCTGTCCATGGAATTTCCCTGGTGAAAATACTGGAGTGGGTTGCCATTTCCTTCGCCAGGAGTCTTCCTGATCCAGAGATCAAATGTGTGTCTCCTGCCTGCACTGGTACATGGGTTCTTTACCACATAGCCACCCACACATTCTTTATGACCATGCTTTTTTAATTTTTTTTTTTCAGTGTAAGACAAAAGAAATCTAGAAACTAAAGAATGAGTGATCCTGGTGTGAATGAGAAATCTCTGGTTCCTGTAGAACTATGGAATTCCTATTTCATAATATTTAGTATGATTATATTTTGCCATCTTGCCTTGAAATGACTTTTATATGTTTTCAAACACCAGTGATATTTTTCAATTTTCTTGCTATTTTCAGTTGTTTGTTGTTCAGAATTTCTCAAAAGTACCTGTATTCTATTTTATCTTTTATATATGCCAGGTGTTATATATTTCATTTGGCTGGCTTTCATCTTTTATTTGTGTAAAATACATTGATACATTTTAATTTCCTTAGAAAATAAGTTATTTGATCTGAATTAAATTTGTGTTAAATCATTTCTAGCAATATAGTTAAATGCAGCATAATGATAAGAATTTTTTAATTTTACTGTATGTATTTTCTTCCTATAACACCTGAGAATATATATAAAGCAAAAGACCTTTCTGCAATAAGATGGGAATCAGATAGGATTCCATTTTCACAAGAAAAGGAAGAAGAATTCTATCCATGTGTATTTTCATTTAATGTTTCCTAATCAGGAGATTGGTAGATTGATACCTGTCTTCAGATAAGGTCTTTAAACCTTTAGATAAGGTCTCAGTGGTCTTAGAATATGGCTGGACCCTGATCATTTATTTCAAATATGAAATTCAAGTTTATTTTTCTGTTTTCTCATATGACAAAAGACAAAGAAAAATAAGAGCAAATGTAATAGTCTGGAATCAGAAGGGAGTTAGAACTTTGATTCATTTTAGGAGTATGAACTTGAGAGATTCACAGAGGGTCTGAAAGATAGCCTTACATTTTTCTAAATTATATGTTCATATTTTTTCACATTGACATNATTCAAGTTTATTTTTCTGTTTTCTCATATGACAAAAGACAAAGAAAAATAAGAGCAAATGTAATAGTCTGGAATCAGAAGGGAGTTAGAACTTTGATTCATTTTAGGAGTATGAACTTGAGAGATTCACAGAGGGTCTGAAAGATAGCCTTACATTTTTCTAAATTATATGTTCATATTTTTTCACATTGACATATGTAATAATATGTCAGCAGAGTTTTACAGTCAGAGAAAACAGGTGGGAACAAAATAGTCAAGTAAAGACCATCTTTACTCTTCAGGGTTATTTAAACAAGTAACATTTTTTCCCCCTGTGTATATAAATAAAGATATTGACTTTAGTAGCATGAGACCACAAAAATTATACCACAACACTTCTTGGTATAATACTATTAAAATATAATAATACTTTAAAGTACTATAATAGCTAAATTCCTGTTAATTTTTAATTTTGTGGCAAAATTGTCTTCACAGCCTCAAAAGTTTGGTGCAGATTTGTAGAATCAGAAAATTTCATGATTGATCTTGAGAAGATACAACAACTAAATCAATACAAACTGCAATTTTATTTTTCTATATAAACCAAATTGTACTTTTACATACAAAAATTTTGTAAGACTCACTTTTAACATTTGGAAGGCTGTACTTGCCACAAGTTATTTTGAAGTGATAAAAGGGTTTTGCAAATGCTGNGATTGATCTTGAGAAGATACAACAACTAAATCAATACAAACTGCAACTTTATTTTTCTATATAAACCAAATTGTACTTTTACATACAAAAATTTTGTAAGACTCACTTTTAACATTTGGAAGGCTGTACTTGCCACAAGTTATTTTGAAGTGATAAAAGGGTTTTGCAAATGCTGTCAAATGAAATATGCATTTCCAAATGCTGCTAGGATGACCAAATGTATTTTTGTGTGTAAGATGTGTCTTGTAGTCACTTAAAATTGTTAATTGTCTTGGACATGATCTTAATGATACAAGTCAAATGGTAATTCTTCTTGAACTTGGCTTTTGAAAAAATTCAGCTGCTGTTATATTGCTTCAGTACAGAAAGCACCAACTATTATAGCTTACCCACTCATCATATTATACATTAAATGAGTCACAAAAGCACTCTTGGTGGTATAATGCATGTCTAAAATCAGTTTTAAGATCATGAAAAATTTGGATATGTGCACCAGTCAGGACTTGACGCAGTGAGAGAAAATGTCCAAGTATTTTAAGCATTTGTTGTTGTTTAGTTGCTCAGTTGTGTCTGACTCTTTGCGACCCTGTGGACTGTAGCCCATCAGGCTCCTCTGTCTATGGGTTTTCCCAGGCAAGAATACTGAAGTGGATCGCCATTTTCTCCTCCAGCGGATCTTCCTGACCCACGAAACAAACCCACTTCTCCTGCATTGGCAGGTGGGTACTTTACCACTGAGCAACCAGGGAAGCCCAAGCATAAAGCTTTTTAAGCATAGATGTATTTAATACAAGTAGTTATATATACATAAAAATTAAGTAAATATGAGCTAGATCTAGACTGTGCCTACAGAAATGATTTCTAGAATGTTATATAACCTACTTGCTGTAAGAGTGATTCCCTTTGAGACTGCAACTGAATTTTTTTTTTTAAATTTTAAAAACCTTCACCTATAGTTATGATCCCAGGATTTGGAAGCCACTGCTGCAACTTCATTTCAGCACCAACAAACTGGCTGGGTATAGAGAAATGATAGAAGAACTTTATTTGGTAGCTAAAACCAGCCAAAACTGTCAGGAAGATGGGTTAAATTTTATCTCGCCCCCCGCCAAATGAAATAAGTTGAAGGCCTAACCCCTAGGACATAACACTGTGAGCTTAATTATAAATAGTCTTTTCAGATATAGTGAAATTAAGATGAGGTCATTAGGGTGGACCCTAATCTAACAAAACCGTTGTCTTTATCAAAAAAGAATATTTAGACACATACATACACAGATATTCATAGAAAGAAGACAGTGGTAGAAACACAGAGACAAAGCCATGTGGATGTGGAGACAGAGATTGGAATAATGGTGCCACAACCAAGGGACACATAGAATGACAGGCACCAGTGGGTGCTAGGAGGAATCTTCCCTATAGATTTTGGAAGGAGCTTGTCTCACTGACACCTTGATTTTTGGACTGTGATACGACACATTTTTGTTACTTGAACACATCCAGTTTTGGTACTGCTATGGCAGCCCTAGGAAACCAATTGCCTATGCACATCTGGTTTCAGATATTGAAACGGCATTTGATTTATGAAGCCTTATTTGCCCCAGAGTCTTCACTGCAAGGGTGTCTGTAAAATGGAATGTTTAGCATTCCACCCTTGGCAGTATATTCAGACATTCTAGAACAAGGTTGGAAAGGAAGCTGATTTAATCCACACTGTCCATCTTGACCCATTCTTTTCCCCCCAAAAGATATCAGCAAAGATATGGAGCAGTAAAACATTTCAATATTCATAGTTTTACCAAACATTTTTTCCATCATTTAATTTTGTTTGTTGTAACAGAGTTAGAATATCATTGATAGAAACGGTACAAGAAGGAATCAGGGACAAAAGTGTGGGAAACAAATTTTGATTGTACTTTCCTAAACTCTTATTTTGTAAATGTAAGCATTGAACATATAATAAAGACTTAGACATGTTTTTAGCCTGAATAGAGCTCATAGATGACTTATCTGTGAATTCAATCTAGGAAATGTGTTTCAGTAGAATTTGTGGCAGAGAGAAATTTCTTAATGAACGAAAAGAGAGAGAAATGTGGGTTATCTAATTTCAGAAATATGAAATCTAGAGAAGCCATGCTATTTATTTGCCACTTATGGAAAAGGTGACAAAGAAGAAAGCCTGGCCAGATCTGCAGAAGCAAAATTAGAACAGCAGGCTCAAGAGGGCACTTAGTGAACCATGACGGTAATGAGAAACACCAGGCAGTGAAAAGGTAAGATAAGTAATAAATAAATGGCAATATCCACATAGTTATTAAAAATTGAGCAATGAATAAACAGATAAAGGTAAGACCGTTATGGAGTGAAAAATACAGGGACCTGGGATGATAGGGGTTAATGTGAAACGGTGCGTGTGTGGTGGGTGAGGAGGTGTCTTGGAGAATAGAGAGGTGCAGTGAGAAAATGCAGTGAGACAGTCAGTGCTGCAGTTCCTTATGTATTCTCCTCTGCCAGTACCTTAGGATGAACAAAGCCTATCTCCCAAACCTGTGAGGACCCAGCGCTCTGGTACAGAAGCTCCCTGGAGTAAGTTCAATGGTTACAGAAGCCCTGACTTTATGAAGTGCTGATAAGAACTGGTGAGGACAAAGTAGTTAAGAGCAGACACTTTCCCATCCCTCCAGCTCCAAAATCCAAGGCCTATTAAATTACAGTCTAGGAAATCTCTCCCCTGGTTTTACTTGTGTTTAGGGAGAAAGGATGGAGCCTTTATCTGAGAAGTTGTTCTGTAGTGAGAGGTTGTAGTTCTGTAGTGAGAGAGTAGTGATTTTCTGGTGATTTGATTGTCTACCAGAGGACTCACCCATTCTCTATACCACCGCCTCTGGGGTTTTGGAAATAAATATGCATTGTCAAAATTATTGATATTTATGAGGAGGGGAAGCTTAGGACTAAAATAACAAGACATTTAAAGGCTTTTAAAAACAACAAAAAAAAGCACATTGGAATATGCAGTTTGACAGAATTAGAAATATTAGAACAGATGTACCAAAAATTTTAAATCACACTAATAAAGTTCAGCAAGAAGAAAGGGAACATTTTAACTACCTAGACAAGAAAAAGAAAATAGGTAGAAACATTAGTTATGAAAAAAACATGATTGAAATAAATATTCTGATTAACACCATTCAACTTTCTGTACAAAATTCGAAGATCATCATAAAAGTTCTATGGAAAAGAATCACCTGGTACTTCTGTGATGTGTGGGCAAGAGACATTTGTCATATCTAACACTCTCAAGTTGTTGTAATTAGTATAGTGTGGTATTAGTGCAAGAATATGTAAACTGACCAGTGAAACAAAATACAAAGTGAAACAAAATACAAAGAAACAAAATCACAGATGTATGGAGTTTGACATATGGCTGAGGTAGCAGGTGAGATAAGTGTGGGAAAAAGGGAGTGGTCTTTAACTGGAGGTAGGAAAAGTGTTATACATGAAAAGAGAAAATTGAACACTGACTTCAATAATCAACTGCAATTGGACTAGAGACTTAAACATAAAGCATGACTTTAAAAAACAAATAGAAAAGATTTAATTAAAAAGAAACATGCATTGGCTATAAAATAAAAGATTAGTAAATTTGAATATATAAGAGTAAAATCAAGTCCCTTCACTGTTCTGCTTCTGCCCTACTTCTCTGGCCTCATTTTCTTCCTCTGTTTCTCACATTGCAGCATTCTCCCTTTGCATTATTTCATTATACTTTTCTCCAGAAGCTACTTTCTACATTTTCCAACCCAGAAAATTCCCAGTACACTCAGAAAACTAATGTGTGTTTAGACGCATACTCTACCTTTGATGTCAATAGTAAATATTTTTATACTGCAACTATCACAGTATATTTCTAAAAATATAGAAAATTAGAGTATATTTCTAAAAGGATAGGAAATTAGTGTTTAGAATGCAATTTATAAGCATGGTCTTTTAGGAAGAAAGGAAGGCAAGCAATAAAAACACTGAAGTTTCTATAGTAAAAACCAGTGAAGAGCCGTACTGTTATCTATGATACTACTACATTGTATAGAATCTCATCAATAAATAATAGTAATAGCAGTTAAGGATTATAAAGGGGGAATGATAAAAAGTGGTTATATATAATAATATAAAGTGGTCTTCACCTGGGAATGTGAAGACCATTCAGTTGAGGATGATTTCTGAATTCAAACACAGAACTTCAAATTTCTAAAGTCAATTTTCCCAGGAGTCATCCAACAGGACATTTTTGTCAAGCATTTTTTACCAAATGGTCTGGAATAAAAAAGAAAACTCAACTGTTTTCAGAAGCAAAGTGTATCTTTTCTAACAAGGACACAAAAAGATTTATTAATAATGTAAGAAAAATGTGCCAAACTAACCCATGCTGATAAAATATCTTGAATTTTAGGTTTAAGTGCCACCCTATACATCCCAATAGCATTGTGCTACATTTGACTAGATTTAAAAAATAAGAAAAAAATAACAAGCAATACTATAAGGGTTTGAAATTGAAAACTTATTTTCAAATATTGGAAATTTGGAACATCATTGGGTGTTTGGACCAGACATCATTCTAGGAGAAATCATTTCCAAGGATTCAAAAACAATGACATGAGGAGTGCAATAATCTCTTTATCCAGAAAAACAGTCATGTAACTAAAAAACATTTTTTTTAAAATTTAAAGTTATTAGGGGCATACAGCAGATGAAGAAACATTCACTAAAGGAAATCTGCTCTACATGGATAGGAAGAATGAGACTATGGCGTTTGAGCCGTGGTCTTCTCCTTACCCTTTATGCAAGCTCTGTTTTATGGGGACTCTACTTGGGGTGCTCTACTCTCAGTGGATGCAGTCATGTGTACAGGGTTCTCATCCTCCCCAAATCCATGTTGCAGAAGTTCTGTTTTTCCTGAGTGTTGTTAAAAGACTGAGGTCCCCTAAATCACTCAGTTCTTTTGTGTATGAAGGGAAACGTTACTCCAGGAAGAGCAAGCTGAGAATACTGGGAACCTGATCACCCCTGAACCAACTTACTTGTAGTTTCCACACCAGGAGGGGCAATTTGAAAAGACAGGGACCTACCACCTTCTGCAGTGCCCATTGTAGAGCAGAGATGTCACTCTGAGATAAGGGAACTGCCTACTGCTCCTGTCCCCAATTCTTGTGTAGTGGCAAAGAAGTGCTGCCTGGGAGAGAGGCAGCATATAGGATGAAGATGTGAGGAGGCTAACTTATTTGGATAAGACCATGAAAAATTCCATGACTGTGTTACTGTGAACAGTGGAAGCCTTAGTGAGGATTAGTCAGGAAGATTCTCCATAGCTCCATGTTACTAGCAGAGACTAGCAGAATGGCAGAGCAGTCAGCTAGAAGTTTAGCAGAAGGAACAAATGAGAAAGACAACCAAAAAGAACCTAGTCAACCCTGAGCACTGAGAATTCTGAGAGTGTTCTTTAATCTATAAACATTCAGGAACAATCAGAATGGAATGTGGGACAGACTTGAGTGGGAAAGAAGAAGTATATTGTACTTGCTAATAATATACTCTTATATGTAGAAAATCCTAGAAGATATGCTAACATTTTCAGAACAACTAAATACAGTCAGTGCTAACATTTTCAGAACCGCTAAATACAGTCAGTAAGGTTTCAGGGCACAAGATGAATATATAAAAATTGGTTATATTTTGATAAACTAGTAATACAAAATTTGAAAATGAAATTAAGAAAACAATTTCACTTACAGTGGCACCCAAAAACATAATACATAAAAGCAGTCTCAGCACTGAATAAGAAAAAGATAAAGGACTCAATTTAAAAATGAGTAGAAATTTTGAACAGATACTTCTTTGAAAAAGATAAACAATTGGTTCATAAACACATGTAAAGATACACATCATTAATCTTTAGGGAAATGCAAATCTAAGCTGCAGTGAGATACTACGTCACACTCACTAGGCTGCCTATTCTCAAAAAGATGATAACAAATGCTGGTGAGAATATAGAGGAATTGGAAGTTTATACATTGCTGGTAGAAATGTGAAATCATGTAGCCACTTTGGAAAATCCTCAAAATATTAAACATAGAGTTGTGTGTGTGTGTGTGTGTGTGTGTGTGTGTGTGTGTGTGTGTGTGTGTGTGTGTGTGTGTGTTAGTGATTCAGTTGTGTTTAACTCTTTTGCAACCCCATGGGGTGTAACTCTCCAGGCTTCTTTGTCCATGGAATTCTCCAAGTAAGAATTCTGGAGTGGGTCACTATTCTCTTCCCCAGGGGATCTTCCCAACTCAGGGATCAAACCCAGGTCTCATTGTAGGCAGGTTCTTTACTATCTGAGCCACCAGGGAAGCCCAGAGTTATCATGTGCTGTGCTGTGCTTAGTCACTTAGTCTTGTCCAATTCTTTGCAACCCAATAACTGCAGCCTGCCAGCCAACAAGGAAGCCCAAGAATACTGGAGTGTGTATCCTATCCATTCTCCAGGGGATCTTCCTGACTTAGGAATTGAACCAAGGGTTACTACATTGAAAGTGGATTCTTTACTAGATGAGCTACCAGTGAAGCACCACCCACACCCCAGAGTTATCTTATGTCCTAGCAATTATACTCAGTTATGTAACCATGAGGAATAAAAACATGCTCACACACAAACATATATACAAGTTCATAGAAATGTTATCTATCAGTTCAGTTCAATTCAGTCACTCAGTTGTGTCCAACTCTTTGCGAGCCCATGGACTGCAGCACGCCAGCCTTCCCTTTCAGTCACCAACTCCTGCTCCTGGAGCTTGCTCAAATTCATGTCCATTGAGCCATCCAACCATCTCATCTTCTGCCATCCCCTTCTTCTGCCTTCAGTCTTGACCAGCATTAGGGTCTTTCCCAGTGAATCAGTTCTTCGCATCAGGTAGCCAAAGTATTGGAGTTTCAGCTTCAGCATCAGTCCTTTCAATGAATATTCAGGACTGATTTCCTTTAGGATGACTGATTCAATCTCCTTGCAGTCCAAGGGACTCTCAAGAGTCTTCCCCAACACCACAGTTCAAAAGCATCAGTTCTTCAGTGCTCAGCTTTCTCTATAGTCCAACTCTCACATCCATACTTGACTACTGGTAAGAATATAGCTGTGACTAGATGGACCTTTGTTGGCAAAGTAATGTCACTGCTTATTAATATGCGGTCTAGGTCGGTCAATAGCTTTTCTTCCAAGGAACAAGTGTCTTTTAATTTCATGGCTGCAATCACCATCTGCAGTGATTTTGGAGCCCAAGAAAATAGCCTTTCACTGTTTCCATTGTTATCTATAATAAATGAATTGGAAACAACCTAAATGTAGGTCAACTGATAGACAGAATGTGGTACAATGGAATATTGCTTAGCAGTAAAAAGCAATGAAGTCCTGATACATGTTACAACTTAAATGAATATTGAAAACATTATNAGCCTTTCACTGTTTCCATTGTTATCTATAATAAATGAATTGGAAACAACCTAAATGTAGGTCAACTGATAGACAGAATGTGGTACAATGGAATATTGCTTAGCAGTAAAAAGCAATGAAGTCCTGATACATGTTACAACTTAAATGAATATTGAAAACATTATGCCAAGTGGAAGAAATCAGTCCAGAAAAGTGATATATTGTATAATTCAATTTATATGAAACAATCAGAATAAGCAAATCTGTAGACATAGAAAGTAAAATAGTGGGTTCATTCATCTGAGATGGGGATTGGGGAATGACAGCTAATATGAATGGATTTTTTTTTTCTTTTTTGAGAGATAATGAAAATAAAAATGTTGACGTTGTAGTGATGGTTGCACAACTTTGATTGCTCATTGAGTTGTATACTTTAAATGGGTGAATCTTATGGCTTCTGAATAGAGATGCTAAAAGAAAGAAAAATAAAAGTCTGGGTTTTACTATGGCGGTTGTGAGGTGTTTAGCCAACTGAGAAGTTAGGCAGAACGCAATCCACACAAGACAACTCTCACTTCCAATACCAAGTGTAAATTCCAGGATCCCAAAACACCCTCAGGTTCAATAAGTCACTAGACAGGGAGGATACACAGAATTCACTGACAGCTGTTACACATGTGGTTACAGTCTACTACAGAAAAAGGGTACAGGTTAAAATTTGTCAAGGGAAGAAGGACAGGGGTGGAGTCTGGGAGAAGCACTTTGGTGTTGGTCTACAAATATGGCCTATCACCAACCATGAAGTTTGTCCGAAGTAGAGAGTTTTATTGGGGCTCTTTTACATATTACAATGTGATTGATTTGTTGACCATGTCCTGAGTGTAACTCTATATTGTCACATTTTTATTCTCTATACTGGCCCAAAATCTCCAGGAAGACTCCTGTCAGAGATGACATTTAAGAGATTACTTCACAGAGGAAGAGGACAAATGCCAAACTTCTTTTGGGGCACATAAGTTCAGTTCAGTTCAGTCAGTCATGTCCAACTCTCTTTGCAACCCCATGGACTGCAGCACACCAGGTTTCCCTGATCATCACCAATTCCTGGCGCTTGTACAAATTCGTGTCCATTGAGTCGGTGATGCCATCTAACCATCTAATTTTCTGTCATCCCCTTCTCCTGCCTTCAATCTTTCCCAGCATCAGGGTCTTTTCTGATGAGTCAGTTCTTTATGGGACACATAAAGGGACCCTTTAATATACAGGGGCCCATTTTGTATCACATTAACAAGAATTAACTCCCTTGGAATCTCTGCTCTCCTGTCTCATCTGTCTCAGATTCTTTCCTTTCTATACTCAGTGAATGAAGTCACTCCTTTTGTAGAGATGTGCTCATTAAACAAAGATAAAGTGAAGCTTGTAATGGTGTGTAAACCTGGTGCTGCTCATAGCCACCACAGAGGGATCAGACTGAGACTCCTGTGATTGTCCAGGTTCATTTGATTTATATCTTCTTTGAAATTAGCTACCATTGTAGCAAAACAGGCATTAGTGTTTTAGACTATGTATCATGAAAACATTCTAAAAAGTAATATTAACAGATTTTTTAAATTAAAAAATATATTAATAATTTATTTTAGGAGATATTAAATTTATTTAGGAAGATACAAAATCCCACTTTTATACCACTGATTTCTTCCTTTTTTTTTTTTTTTTTGACTTAGGCTTTATCATTCTCATATCACACTATTCTAACTCTCCAGTTGTAATCCCATGGAGACATTCCATTGTACTCAGAGCCCCTCTAACTCTGAGGTATGCAGATAACAACAAGAAACCCCACAACATTCTCGAACAGAACTTTTGTTCTTTGCTCTGTGGTTACTGTCTTTCTTTTACTCCCTCTCCTCTGGCTGCAACCTCGTTTTTCATGAGTCATTGTGGACTCCAGCTTCATGGAAGCTATTTCTGATCCATCTGGTCCAGCGCCTTCCACTCCTCACCCCGTCCTTTCCCACAGAGGTGCATGGGGCTGGTTGGGGCAGGCGTCTTTATGGTTCCTCTCCACAGTTGTTCATAATGCTGGAAAGAACTTGAGAGCTGTTTTATTCCCACGGAAATGAAGTGACTTCTTCTAGGTCACACTGTTCTGTAACTCAGAGACTTGGCCCTAAGACCAGTTGTTTTTCTGCAAAAGGAATGTCTTCAGTTTTCAAATCAAAGCATTAGATGAAGCAAACACTGCTAAGAGATGCCTCAGAGACTGGTAATAATTAGATAAATTCTCACATGGCAAAAATATTCAGTATACATTTTTCTTTTATTCTAAAGTTTTCTGAAAACCAGTGCTTTCTGTAAGTTCTTGACATTGTATTGGAAGAGACTGATTCGAGAAAATGAAATACTTTCATTTTACTATATTACCAATGTTTTCTTCTACCCTCAAAATTTTGCCTATTTCTTATAAATTTGTGGGATTGAGAATATATTTCTTAGAGTTTAGCATTTTGTGGTTTAATTTACTATGTTTTAAGGCATTCTCCTAGTAAATTTGTAATGGTCTGAGTAAACTATACTTTAAAATTTAATATATAAAACATGAACATTTTATGAACAAACCAATTATTATGCTTCTAAATTAACAAAATTGCTTAGATATACAAAGAGATGCTAAAAAGCAAGCACTGTATTTGTTTCTGTCTTCCTTGAAATATCTTTATTTTAACTAAATAAATGAAAAGAATTTTGGTCACTCAAAAATCTTTGTAAATTAAATCTCTACTCCTCTGGGATTCTAGTTCCTATCTCAGACGTTTGAAAACAACTAAACACATGCTTTTTCCTATATGCAAAAGAAATGGCATAGATAATGAAGGAAACTAGTATTTAAACCCTTTAAATATTCTTTTAGGGTCAAGTCCACATTTAATAATTATTTCTAAACCCAATATCATTTGGCCACTGCTTTCTGTTCTGTCTTTTTGAACTCCTTACTGCAGTCAAACTAGCATGACTTACTTTTCTAAACATAATGGGCTTTATCTCATAGGCAGGCCTTTGTAGATGCAGTTTCCTCAGTCTGGAACATTCCTTCCTGCCCTCCTGCTGCTAAGTCACTTCAGTCGTGTCTGACTCTGTATGACCCCATAGACGGCAGCCCACCAGGCTCCCCCATCCCTGGGATTCTCCAGGCAAGATCCTGCCCTCCTAAATGGTTCAATTTAGATATCATTTCTTTCATGCTATAGGGCCTATTTANAGTCGTGTCTGACTCTGTATGACCCCATAGACGGCAGCCCACCAGGCTCCCCCATCCCTGGGATTCTCCAGGCAAGATCCTGCCCTCCTAAATGGTTCAATTTAGATATCATTTCTTTCATGCTATAGGGCCTATTTAATAGTAAAAACATCATCAAATCTGTCAGAATGATGAACAAATAAATGAATGGATGATGAGTGATAGCTTTTGGTGGTGAGAGTAACCCATGTCCGGCTGTATCCTTTCAGTCCTTTCTTCATGAGTAGCAGAGGCCAGGGCTATGAAAGACAATGTCAGGAGGATTGTGGGAAGATGCAGTGAGGGATTGGAAGTTTTGTAGCAATGGATAAGGGATAACGGGGAAAGATCAAAATTCCTGGAAGATGATATACAGGCCGGGACATGCTGAACCTTTGCAATAGCCTTAATATTCTTACAGTTCTCATCATATTAGTATATACCAACATGTCTGGTATTTTTCGGGGTACATTTTGCTTTCACTCCTCTTTATATCTTGAAATAACTTAAATCCTTTGGGCAACTCTAGCCTAAGCATTAATTTGTCAGGCTCATTTCTGAACCCTTTTTCCTCTCCAGCCCTCACTTCAATGCACTGCTATCTGGATTTGAACATGGCTAAGCAGTGTGTTGGGCATCTGTTCACTATCATAGGTCACCTTGTTTTCATCAGTTCATCTCAGTCTCTCAGTTCTTCAGTCTCACTTCTGGAAGATCCCTTGATCTCCAGAAAGATTCTCCCTTGTTTCTAGGCTCTCTCTATTTGCCACAATCACTAAAGGTGTAGGATGCATTTAATCTGTTTCCACAGATGTAATTTAGTTTTCCTTATGTAGGTTGTAGGATCCAGTCAGGTTCTTACATCTCTACTTGTTCTCTAGTGTGATTAGTTCCCTTGTTAAACCATATTTCCTTTAACTTCAAGCATTGTAGGCAGATTCCTTACCAGCTGAGCCACAAGGGAAGCCCAAGAATATTAGAATGGGCAGCCTATCTCTTCTCCAGGGGATCTTTCTGATCCAGGAATTGAACTGGGGTCTCCTGCATTGCAGGTGGATTCTTTAACAACTGAGCTATCAGGGAAGCCCAGAAATTAAAGAATAGTCAATAGAAAATGTGAAGTAAAGGGCAGGGTGTGAGTTGGCTACAGTGCTTGGGTGAAGAGTGGTGAAGACTACTGAGGACCAAGCAGAGTGGGGATGTCTGGGGGCACCAGCATATCTGGGTTCTTTTCATGGTATATAGAACATGTTTGCTCTATGGGCCCATGCCTTCCATTCAGAGCTCTCTCATGCAATCTGTTCTGCTTTTTCTAGTTTGAACTTGCTTTTCTGTGATCTCCTGAAAGACTAAAGACTATGTGACTTAAATTACAGTTTGCATTTTTGAATTCCTATTAATACGTATTTACCTAACTCTTCAGCTGACTGTGTATTTTCAAAATCATGCATTGTTTATGGTTGGGGTGATGTCTCAAATGTATTCTGTCCCTCTAACAATATCTAACACAATTTTAGATACAAATATAAAATGCCCAAATCTGTAAAGTTGGAAAAAGACTTAAATGGGTTAAAATAAACACAGGCGTATTAAGCACTTATTATATGCTGAGTACTTCTCTGGAATGCAGTAAGAACTCTGCTCTTAAGGAACTGAAAATTGTTTGTGGTAAAAGATTCAGCACTTGAAAAAAAAAAAAAAGATTCAGTACATGGTTTAAAAGTACAAATATGTGCTTTGGTGATTTAGAGAATGAATTTCAAACTGGAAACAGATGCTATCCAGAGAGACTCACAGAGGAAGGAGGCCTTGAGAGGAATGAGAGGAGGCAAACTTTATGCTGAGGATATACTTATATGCTGCTTTTTTTCCCTATGAAGTATTTTCAATAGAAATTTAGTTTTAGTGAATAGTACAGGTCACTTAAAGGTTTATATTTATAAATATGCCTAGAGAGTACTGAATAAAAAGAGAGATTTCTTTTTTGTAAGATTTCACAGTATTTCTTATTTTGATAAGTAATATGAGTCTCTAAGATCAGCATAGAAAAAGTATTTTTATCATTTGTTTGATTTTGAAACCATTAATTCCCAAAGTATCTCCTGAGACTAATGTTCCCTAGAACACATTTTGGGAAATGCTAAACTAATTGAAAGACTCCGAGACATGAACATCTGTAGCATGCTCTGTGGATACTCTAGCACATTGTTATAACCAATTTATGGTAAACATCTGTGTTGATAGTAAGAAGTACTGATGCAGTTATAGGTTGGAACATAGGTAAAGGCCTGGTTTTAATCTTCCTTTCTAGTTTATGAAGAGGCACTAAAGGGATTTGAGGATCAAAGTGAAATCTTCCAAAGAGGAAGATAATTCTGGTTTAAATGTGAAGAATGCTATTGCAGAAGTCAAATATCTTTGACAGAAAAACCAATTAGGAGGCTATTACAGTAGTACAGGTGAAAGATAATGGGGATATGAACTAACACAGGGGCAAGTGGAGCATGGAAAGGACAGACAGGAGGCATCATAAAAAGAGAATAGTCATGAAATGTAAAGATTGTTCACCCTTGCAAAAACTGTTAATTCACTACATTCAAAAACTGAGAAGAATTTTCAATCATCTTGACTACTTCAGCAAATTATTATGTAAAATTCAATACTTATTCCTGTTTTTAAAACAAAAAAAGCAGCCTCATAGTAAATAGGGGATAGAAGTAAATATTCTTAACTTGATAAAAAGAATTTACAGAAAAACCTGTAGCAAACAGACTATTTTATGGTTTTACATTCAGTTCAGTTCAGTTCAGTTCAGGCGCTCAGTCGTGTCTGACTCTTTGTGACCCCATGGGTTGCAGCATGCTTGGCTTCCCTTTCCATTACCAACTCCTGAGGCTTGCTCAAACTCATGTCTATCGAACTGGTGATGCCATCCAACCATCTCATCCTCTGCTACCTTCTCCTCCTGCCTTCAATCTTGCCCAGCATCAGGGTCTTTTCTAATGAGTCAGTTCTTCACATCAGGTGGCCAAAATATTTACATTAGAGCCATTTTTATTATAGTCAGGATTTATTGGAGGTCTTAGCCTTTTAATAAGATAAGAAAAGAATTAAAAGAAATAAAGNACCTTCTCCTCCTGCCTTCAATCTTGCCCAGCATCAGGGTCTTTTCTAATGAGTCAGTTCTTCACATCAGGTGGCCAAAATATTTACATTAGAGCCATTTTTATTATAGTCAGGATTTATTGGAGGTCTTAGCCTTTTAATAAGATAAGAAAAGAATTAAAAGAAATAAAGAATAAGAAAGATATTTCTGAGTGGTATGATTTTGTATATAGAATATCTCCCAAATATTTAGACAAGAGAGTTAAACATAATAAACATAATTTATACAGTATAGCAAATTGCAGCTTTCTAAATGCCATTTCAAATTTTGTAGCATGACTTTATTGAATACAAAAATCTAGAAATGCTAAGAATATATTTACCAGCCTCTCTTTCGGCTCAGTTTCCACATGTGATCTGGCTTCCTCAAGCAGACACTCACAGGGGGTATTTACAACTAAAAATGAGGCAGAGAACATGCATCTGTTGTTCTTGCTGGCAGTGACAGTTGGAAGAGCATTTGGTGTCCTGGGGTGGCGGTAACGGTGTCCCAGTGTTTGGATCCTCCCTAGTTTGTAGGTGCTAAGAAGCCTCCATCTTGGGGGCTGAGGAAGTATGGCCCTGGAGTCAATAGCTGTGGATGAGCTTCTTGATGGCTCCTGGGTTGTGACTGAGCTTCTGTAGCCTTGGAGTCAGCACCTGGACAGTAATTGTTTTCCTTCTCCAAACTTCAGTTTTTGGCAGATATATTTTTGTTCCCTGCAGGTCAGTTCTAAGATTCTATTCTAGCTGTCCCTCCTGGAATCTTGGCTGTGAGTTTCCTAGTCTACCCCTTTCTACAATTTTGTAAGCACTTCATTCCCTGTATTAAATCCTTATCTTTGAGGGAGAGGACTAGAGTGATATCTGTTATCTGTAAGACCCTGACTGATATAGTTAGGTTGCCTGATATAAGATTAATACAATCCAGTTGTTATTTCTGTAAAAAAAAAAAAAGTTTATAAATAACTTCAAAAATGCCATTTACAATAGCAACAAAAAAGTTGCATGGCCTTTGCAAAGAAAATGACAATTGTCTACTTAAACACATTATAGAAAACATAAAATATGAAAAAAAATACCATACTCATGAGTAGGAAGATCCAATATTATCAAAATGTCAGTTCTCTTCAAATTAAGGATTCAATGAAATTTCTCCCCAAAACCACAAGTTTTTTTTTGTATGTGTAAAATTTGACAATCTTATTAAAGAAAATTGAAATTACAGTAGAGAGCCAAAATAGCTTGAGTCAGTTTATATTGATTTAATTACTGAATGGCAGAGACAACTGTATTGACTTTTTTGAAGTATAGTTGATGAACAATATTGCATTAGCTTCAGGTGTACAATAATGTGATTCAGTATTTTTAGAGATACATGGATATTATAAATGGTGTTGCTATGCTGCTGTGACTATTGGGATACATAAATCTTTTTGAATTATCGTTTTCATTTTTTTTCTGGATGTATATCAAGAAGTAAAATTGCTGTATCATACAGTAGTTTTCTGAAGAACTCCCATACTGTTTTCCATAGTGGCTATTCCAATTTACATTCCCACTCACAGTGTATACGTTTTCCCATTTTCTCTAAATCTTTACTGATATTTGTTATTTGTAGAATTTTTGATGATAGCAATTTTGACAGATGTGAAGTGCTATCTTATTTTTCATTTATCTAATAATTAGCAATATTGAGTATCTTTTCACATGCTTTTTAATCATCTGTATATCTTCTTTAGAAAAATGTCTATTCTAGTCTTCTGCCCATTTTTTTGGATTGGATTTATTTTGATATTGAGTTATATGGGCTATTTATATATTTTGGATATTAACCCCTTTTTAGATCATATCATTTGCAAATATTTTCCCCCATTCCATAGGCTGTGTTTTAATTTTGTTGATGGCTCCTTTTGCTGTGCAAAAGCTTTAAAGTTTGATTAGGTCCATTTCTATACTTTTGCTTTTATTTCTATTGCCTTAAAAGACAGATCCAAAAAATATTGCTACAATTTATGGTAAAGAGTATTCTGCCTATGTTCTCTTCTAGAACTGTTAAAGTTTCAGTTCTTAAATTTAGATCTTTAAACCATTTTGAGTTTACTTTTGTGTATGGTATGAAATGTTTTATTCTCATTTTACATGTAGCTGTCTGGTTATCCAAGGACCATTTATCGAAGAGACTTGCTTTTCTACATTTTATCTTCTTGCCTACTTCCTCATAGATTGATTGACTGTAAGTGCAAGTGTTTATTTTAGGGCTCTCCATTCTGTTCCTGACTTTTTGCCACTCCGACTACTGCAGTCCAGCAGGCTTCTCTGTTCATTGGATTTCCCAGGCAGGAATCCTGGAGTGGGTTGCCATTTTCTCCTCCAGGGGCTCTTTGCAACCCAGAGACTGAACCCGTGTCTCTGGCAACTCTTGTATTGACAGGCAGATTCTTTACCACTGTGCCACCTGGGAAGCCCTTGCAATGACTAATTCAGTCTTTTCTCTACTGTTGGTACTGCCTTCTCACCAAAGTATATGGCTCTTCTTAAAACATGTCTTTCATCATATGAAGGGCAATGGTTTTTACTATCTCCACATCACTTACAGAACTGAGGTTAAACTGCTTTATTTGTCATTAAGTTTCTTTCATAGCCTCATTCCACCTTCTTTGTCAATCCTTATCCAGCTCCCCTACACGTTTTTTTTTTTTTTTTCCCCTCCAGAATAATTTCCATGTATGGTAACTTCTTTCCTCTTACTTTGGGCATTTTTTACTCCATTCTTCCCTCCATTATTTCTATCATTCATCTATGTATCTCAGGCCCAAATATCACCCTTCTATGGTTCTAATTTTGAAAACTACTTATTTGAACCAAAACCAAACAAGTATTGTTAATTTCTTTTGTGTTCACGTTTCTAAACTGCATGTGCCTTGAAAATAGGGACTGGCTTAACTGTATCTGCCCCATGATCCTATATTCACTAGGGACAAATTTGACCTATGTAATTTTCAAGGATATATCCGGTAAATGAAAATAATCATGGGGTTATTACTTGTGGACTCAGAAAAGTTTTCAAATCACCAAAGGGTTTGGGCAACAAAGTTATTTTGTAACAAAAAATGATATTATACTGCTCACCTTTACATAAAACAATCTTCTTGGAGAAGTGAACTTGATAATATTTCTAAGCAATATTACAATTTATTTGAGATTCTGTTGTTTTGCAATGCTTCTGATATGCCGGGTTGTCCAGAAAGCTTATCCATACAGAACTCAGTCAACTACTCCCACTCCTGCTTTCTCCCTCCTGACCCACCTGAATTACTGGGAAGGCTGATGCAGCTTTAAATTACTATTTCTGTCAAAAACAAACGAAGAGCTATCATCATATAATACATATTAATACCAGAGCAGATCAACTTGAGGATCATCTGGGGGCTCAGATAACTAGTGGTTCCTGAATCATTTTCAGAGTGGACTGTTTTTGTATGTGTGTGAAATATACTGCTTTTTAGAGAGAAACATCCTTGAGGACTCTTTTATTTTTATGGTCACTTCTGTGTTTCACATTTGCCATATATTTTAAGGACACACCTGACTGGCTTGTGTTTTATCATGCACAGCCCGTTGCCTGACTGGTGGGCATCATACTGAACCTCACCTCCTCTTAACAGCTTATTAATTTCTGCTTTGCTTTTCCTCCATCCTCCACTGTAGTCAGGGAACATTTTCTGTTATTCCTATCCTAACTAGTGATTCCCTATTTAGATCCATGCTGTTTACCCTTAAGAAAAAGTAGCCTTGCCTTATATATGTGGAAATCCATTGTGCTTATTACCAGTATCAGTTTGAATTCTCATCTTACCCTGCTGCTACTGCTGCTAAGTCTCTTCAGTCGTGTCCAACTCTGTGTGACCCCACAGATAGCAGCCCACCAGGCTCCCCCGTCACTGGGATTCTCCAGGCAAGAACACTGGAGTGAGTTGTCATGTCCTTCTCCAATGCATGAAAGAGAAAAGTGAAAATGAAGTCACTCAGTCATGTCCAACCCTCAGCAACCCCATAGAATGCAGCCTTCCAGGCTCCTTCATCCATGGGATTTTCCAGGCAGGAGTACTAGAGTGGGGTGCCATTGCCTTTTCCATCTTAACCTGAATGTTGCTAAATATCTCTACCAACCTACATTTTTATCCCATTACCGAGGACACTGATGAACTTTAAAAAAAATTGGTCCCAGTATTCACCCTGGCAGAATACTGCTTGCTATGTTCCCTCCGGGTAACATTACTCTTATGGATAAAATTTATTCTGAATGACCCTCCAACTAGCAATTAGGCAGTCTGGGCCATAATTTCTCATTGAATTGATAATGGGGTAATGAAGGAAAGAATGTAAAGCCTTGCTAAAGTCAAAAGGGGCTCCATTGTCTCTCTTCCATCTACCTATCCTGTCATTTCTCCATAGAAGATTAATCTTGTAATTTCATAAACTGCTGACACAAGCTTTATGGCTTCATCACCACGTAGTTGATATCCTCATTATGGCCTTCTTGTGGCTAGAATAATTCTTCCTACAACCTATTTGAATTCGGATAAAAATGGGATTTCAGAAGGTTACTAGGAATATTCTTTCTTTATCATAATTCTATGATATTTCTCCACAATCAAGGGGAATGCCTAACAATGATTTGGGGTTTTAAATTTGAATGATAAGCTTTCTGCCTATGAGAGAATAGAGCTCTGCTGTGGTCTGCAAGATTGTAGCATAGGTTCTGTTTCTGTTGTCTCATGATTATCCTCAAATGCGCCAGAGGAAGAGACAGCAAAGACAGAGGGTTTATACTTTGAATGTCTTCTAAGCACTACTTTATATACTGTGAACATGAGTCATTCAGAAGGGGCAAAGGACTGTTAATGGTAAACGTATGATAAGAAATGGTTATGGTGTCAGAAAATAACAACTGTTTTCTGATGCTGATCTTACTATGTGTTACCATGCAGGCTGAGACTGTCAATCTTACTAAGGTTTAATTGGGCCTAGTATTGGAATGAATTGCCCACAACACCCAGTCTATAAATTGGCATGTTTTTACTTCTCTGAACGGTGACTCATTAGACCGTTGAAATGAGCAGAGATGTGTGTGTGTGTGTGTGTGTGTCTACTGCACACAAATCCAGAGCTATCCCAGGTTTAATGTGCCTTCGTCAAGTTACTATGATGCCCTTCAAAACTCCAGCATAGAGTAGAGCTGCTTGAACATC
The DNA here is from genome assembly GCA_006410675.1 of Oreotragus oreotragus. NCBI lineage: Eukaryota > Metazoa > Chordata > Mammalia > Artiodactyla > Bovidae > Oreotragus > Oreotragus oreotragus. The sequence goes on along the minus strand of SJYX01005623.1, from coordinate 180,685 downwards.
TATTGCAGAACTTGTGGTTCCATGGGGGCTTTAAGAAGGAAGGGGTCACTTCTCCTTGAAGGGCAGGACATTGAATTTGGCTTTAGTTTGCATCTTACTGAATCCTTTACATTGTCTAATCTTTCTCATCATACCCTCACTTAAAAAATATTTTTTTCTCACGCAGATCTCATAATAGACTATGTTAATTTTTTAAAATGTTTGCCTATTTTATTATGTTTACCATTACTGTTCAATCCAGTTGCTCAGTTTTGTTCAACTCTTTGTGACCCCATGGACTGCAGCATGCCAAGTTTCCCTGTTCATCACCAACTCCCAGTGCTTGTTCAAGCTCATGTCCTTTTGAGTCAATGATGCCATCCAACCATCTCATCCTCTGTTGTCCCCTTCTCCTCCTGTTACTTCTCTGTTTTTCTAAATCATTAGTTTCCAACTTCATCTTTCCTTATTTTAGCTATTCTCTTCATAGAATGTGTTTTTGGGGGTATGACTTACTTGTGTTTGATATATAACACTTTCCTTTCTCTTTAATTGTTAATAAAGAAATTTAATGCTATGCAATTGCAACAAATAGTTTTGGCCACATGCCTTCTTAGTGAGGAGGCAGGTTAAGCTGCTGTAACAAACAGATCTGAAAAGATGGTGGCTCAAACAAGGTAGTAATGTATTTCTCTCCAATATACTAGTCAAGAAAATTAAGCTGAGTGGCTCTGCCTTATAGCATAATTCATGGGACCTAAGTTTCTTTCATTTACTTATTCTGCCATTCCTGCAATGTTGCCTTCATCTTCATCATTAGAACCAAGACAACACAACCCTCAGGTCTAGTCCACAGACTAGAAAGAGACAAAAATCCAAGAATAATTAACTTTGTCTATAAGATGATGGCCTGGAAGTTGTGCTGTTTATTTCTCTAAATCTCATTGGTGAGACCGCTGTTACATGACGAGTCTTAGTTACAAGGAAGGCTGGAAGATGTAGTCTTTAGCTTTGTGACATTCCTTGGAAGAAAAGTTATGACCAACCTAGATAGCATATTGAAAAGCAGAGACATTACTTTGCCAACAAAAGTCCATCTAGTCAAGGCTATGGTTTTTCCAATGGTCATGAATGGATGTGAGTGTTGGACTGTGAAGAAGACTGAGCACCAAAGAATTGATGCTTTTGAACTGTGGTGTTGGAGAAGACTCTTGAGAGTCCCTTGGACTACAAGGAGATCCAACCAGTCCATCCTAAAGGAGATCAGCCCTGGGATTTCTTTGGAAGGAGTGATGCTAAAGCTGAAACTCCAGTACTTTGGCCACCTCATGCAAAGGGTTGATTCATTGGAAAAGACTCTGATGCTGGGAGGGATTGGGGGCAGGAGGAGAAGGGGACGACAGAGGATGAGATGGCTGGATGGCATCACTGACTTGATAGACGTGAGTCTGAGTGAACTCCGGGAGATGGTGATGGACAGGGAGGCCTGGCGTGCTGCGATTCATGGGGTCACAAAGAGTCAGACTGACTGAGCGACTGAACTGAACTGAACTGAAGTCAATAAAAAGAGAGGCAAAAGCAATATTAGATCTCACCCTTGTTTTAGGAAGTAATGATCTCATTTTTTTCCTATTTCCTAAATAGTTTAAGATTTTATTTTCCTCTTTCATTCAGTAGTAATTTTGAAGAATTTCAGAATTCTATTAATTTGTTTAAAAATCATAAATTTCAACTAATTTATAAATTTATTTTAATTTATAAATATTAAATCTCTTGTGGCTAAAGAAATAAATATGTTTGCTTTCTTCTTGTTAATAAGAGTTCAGGCCCTTGTCAGTTATTATAAACATTGTATGGATTCTTAGGAAAAAAAAAAGTCTAAAATCTATTTTTAGGGTTAAAAATCCAAGTGTACTTCATAATAGCTTTCTTAATATTTTCAACTTTGTCAACATTTGTTCAGTATTTTTTCCTTTGATCTAGAAAAAGAGATTGCTATATTAAGAGCTCTAACAATTATTATATCTCTAACATTTTTACTTTATATATTTTACTCTGTTTTCAACAGACAAATTTATGACTTTTATTTTGAAGGTGGTAACTTTTATTGATATGAAATAACTGATCTTTTTTAGATTTTTATTTGAATCTAATATTTCATACTATTAATATTGACTTTTATGCTTTATTTTTATTGGTTTATTGAGGTTAGTAAGGAGATAGTTGAAATATTCTGGAGTTTGAGAGTAGATGTGTTCAGTGTGAAGGGTGCGTATTGGCTGTCTCTTATACACATCTAGATGTGTATAAGAGACAGGACTACTGCAGTCCATACAAATGCCACCCTCCGAGTCACACCTTAGAGTTCTAGTGGAATTCTTGACACTTTGAGGAATTAGGATTTTTTTTCCCCATGCAAAAGCCCTGGGAGAGTGCCACATTCTGCCACTATCAATTACAAATATTTAAATTGGGATGAACTCAGTTTTTGTATTACTNTAACTACAAAAAGATGTGTATAAGAGACAGGATGTGTTCAGTGTGAAGGGTGCGTATTGGTGGGGAAAGGAGGAAAGAATGTGTGGAACATTTTGAATTAAAAAAAAAAAAAAAAGAAACGACCTAGGGACTCTTTGGTAAGGAAGGAATTGAGAAACCTTTTCCTTCCCCTAGGATTTAAGTTACTTCAGTCTGTCAATGTAGTTAAGAGTAATCTGTCAAGATTCTGGTGACTGGGAATAGATGAGCTTACTGAGATAACATCACCATGCGGGTTTAAATGGGCTGGATCAGTGGACTTCTCTGAGTACTACGTTGGTTCTGGCTTCCTGAGCCAGTGGACATGGAACTTTCCAGCCCAGCCATCTTCTGGCTATGCGTTTGCCCAGAGGAACCAGGCCTGCAGGTGAATCCATATAGGAAAGGCAGGATGGATGCCTGAATCTTTCCTTTTATCAATTTTCAAAATGATTACCTTCAGTGTCCATAAATTATTTTAGTATGATTATGAACTTAAATTATTTTTTCTTTGGTTATTTGAGGCTTTTTGAATGGGACTCCTGTGTCTCTTTACGATGACCCCATTAGTCTTAGATAATTTCTTGCTTTTCAGGTGCAACATGTCCAAGCCTTGCACATTTACATTTTCTGTGCCCAAACATGTATTCAGCTATTTTCTTTAGAAACCCTGAATTCTCTTTAAGTATAGATGGATTTAGGGATAATGATATAAGCACTAAGAGTACTAATTGCTACTGAGTTGCTGTTTCTTTTACAAAAACAGAAAATATGTACTGTACACAAAGGGAAAATAAATCAAGAGTTTATGCTCATCTCTCCAATTCAAATGAAAAGATTATAGCTACTAATAACCCTAACCCTATTTAAAAAGTATTACAATAGTTGTATGTTTTTTCTCTTATCCTGAAAATCTTGGATCCTATGGTGCTAATAATATTTCCTTACTCCTCATCTATTGATCATCTTTGTTTCAGTCCATCTATATCCATCTGTAGTACTTTCTTTCTTAGTGTAGACACTATATTGAGGTCCTGTTTAGAGGCCAGGCATTTGCCCTTCTTGAATAGCTGATTAAGTTTATACCCCAAACAGTTCCCTTTTGTGGGGATCCTATACACTTATCCTTATACTAGGGTTAAATATGAAAAAAACAAGGGGTCCTGCTTCTGTCCAGGAATGTATTCAATTCAACTAATCCTCTGGAAACCTGTGAAACCTAGGTAACCCTTATCTTGCTTTTCACATGTAAGCTTCTTCCTCCAGATCCAGCTCATTGTTACCTTGTCCCTAGTGTAACCTCCTGTGTGGACCTGTGTGTTGATCTTTTCTTGTTTGGAGCGATAAATAACAAAGAGTTCTGCCTTTCATCTATTTAAGTATCATTTTTTTGTGTGTGTATCCCACCAACAAAAAAAAATCTGTAAATCTTATCACACATGATGTCTCTTTCTGTTTCTAAATAAAACAGTATTGTTAGCAATAATCAGATGAGTGAATGCAGCTTAGGTGTCCTTGTGCATATTTTGTTTTGAGAACAGTTCCCCTTAGGAAAGTGCAGCCCAAATATATTGTATTTCAAAATCCTTCTCTTCCTTGAAATAATATTCTATGTGACTCTACCCACAATTTGACATACAGGTAGGCTCATTTGTTCCAGCTTGTTTTTGATTTTAGGTATTGCTTTGTTTTTTTTTAAAATTTAATTTCATTTAAAATTATGCAAAATATTTACATAGCTATAAGGTTAAGTGTGCAAAACAAAATAGATGATAAAACTAACTTCCATAACTGTCCCCAAACTGTCTCCCATTCTGCCCTTTCTCTGTAGGCTCCCATTTTTAATATTTCCTGATTTCTTATCCCATTGTTTCTCTATGAAAAAGTGTATATGTTCTCTCTCTCCCTTTCTCTGTCTCTGTCTCTGTCTCTCTCTCTCACACACACACAAATGTATGCATTTGCATATATCTTTGAACATTATGTCACCAAGAGTATGTCACTGAATGTATGTACAAGTGTATTCATGTGCCTTTTGAGGGTAATCTTGACTGCTCCCAGTTTTTGAAATTATGAATTGACTTCTAGAAACATTTGTGTTGATGTTCCTGTGTGGACCTAAGTTTTTGATTTAGTTGGAGAAATCCTTAGGAGCATGATTGCTGAATCCTACAATAAGTCTATGAAACTGATAAAGTAAATCTTAAGATTTTATTTTATTGAACCCAATATATCAAAAATATTTTCACTTCAACATATAATCTACATGCAAATTGCATGTAAGGCATTTTACATTATTTTTTGTACAAAGTATGAAATGCAGAAAGCATTTTATACCCTCAACAATCTATTTGGACTTTTCTTACACTTCAGGTACCCAATGGACACATGTGGCTAATGGCTACTGTTTTAGGATTAGCCGAGTTATAGGCCATAATTTGCTCTCCTATAGCTTCCATAACATGTTAGAAAAATTGAGATATTAAAAAAATTGTATTGGTAATAAATTATAAAATTAATATTTCAATATGAATTTTAAGTGTAGCTCTCAAATTATTAAATTAAAAAACTAATCAATTTTTATATCCCTATTCATTTTGAGGAGTTAGTTTTCTTTAATTGACCCCACTCTCATGTTCTAATTTTCATTAATTGAACCTAGACTTTTGATTCCAGTGTGTTTTTATCTATTTTTTAGCCATATAGAGTACATTTAAAACAGTAGTCCTTGGGTTTTACATTTTTTTTTTTAAATCACATGACTTCCCTCTGTGTTCTAATAAAATTACCTCAATGATTCTTTAGTGTATCATAGTGAGGCTCCTATGTAAGATTTTGAGAATCAAGTACTTACTATGAAATATTAACCCCTAACTATCATTCTGGTTTCTTCTATTTTTTTGTGTGTGCCATTCCTTTGATCCTTAATTAGCATCATGCATTAGGATCCAATGAACACAATGATTTTCTTCTTGTGATTGTTTCTCTAAGCATGTTGTAGAGTGTCACTATAAGATACTCAGCAAATTTTTTTGGGTTAGATCATCACTGCTTATTGCTAGAATACTTTGTAGTTTTAGATATTTCTTCTAAATGAATTTCAGAGAGTTTCATTTTGTTATGAGGTATTTTGTACATAACTGTACAATGATTTAGGCCTATTACAAAATCGTAGTTCTTATACTTACAAGAATTGTTTTCTTCAAAAAGGCATGTTATCCAGCAAGCCATTTTTTTCCATGAATTTGAAACTTTGCTTTTATGTTAACAGAAAACCTTATTAATGTGATATTGGTTTATGTAGGATGGCAAGAGGACCGTTAGTCCCTAGATATCTAGATGCTCTGTTACTTTAATAAAAAAAATTTAGATAATCTCAAGCAAGTTAATTGCAATTCTGTATTTTTTTCTTTCTCTGGTCCCCTGTGTTAAGAATTAATAAGATTTTTACTGCATTATGTTAGCATTTCCCTGATACTAAAATTAAGCTTATAGAACTGTAATTTCTAGAGTAATTCTTTTTAGCATTTTAAAATGATGTTCTCTGATTTGAATAGAATTTTTTACTTGTTTTCCATGGTATCTCAAATTATTATCAACATCTATATACATAATTTTATGAACTTATCTCCATCTTTTAAAAGTAATTCTATTCTTATAATTTTATCAAAAAGATAAATTAGGAAGTACTTTCTCAAGTATGTTTTTTTTCAAGATATTCTCATTATAGAAAGTCATTATAGATTTCCTTTAAGTGAATACCTCTTGCCACACTGCTGGAATCAAGGTTATCTGTGTGTGTGTGTATCGTGAAAGGGGAGAGTATATGTAAAAAAGGGAGAGAGTGAAAAATGAGGGAACTGGTAACTAAAGGGGAGGGAAGGAATCAAAAGCCAGCAAAGAGTCTTATTTGAACAACTAGGAAATACATAACTATACTTATGCTTTAGATAATGAATCATCAGCAAGGCAGAACTGCCAATAAGGAAAATTAAGTTTTCCCATCCTTATGAATAAGATTCTGAAAAACCCACAGGTATCTATCCACTTTGCCACCTTATTTATGATCACTGTAAGCAATTAAAATAGTATAAACATACAGCTGGGCTTGGGAAATAGAATAGTGCTATTTGTGTGCTACTCCTGAACTTGCGTCTGACCAAAGCTCACAATGTGCTAAGGAAAATTAAAGAAAAGAGAGCAATACTTAGATCCAGGCAGAACACATTTCTGAAAATGTCAAGGATTTTAGATATAACAGAAACACTAAAGGCAAAATATATTACGCATCAACAAACAAGCCAAATAAAGCCAAGTTACCTCCAAATTAGAAAAATCAGTTTGATCTGAAATATCTCTCAAACATTAAACCCTCAAAATAAAATACATATTGATTTGTGTAGTTACTTTGCTCTTTTCTGAAGGACAAGGAGAGAATGGCTCAGATGTGAAAGCGCATGACAGTTGGAAAGCCACACGCCTGACTGAGAGTCTTCCTAAGACGTTTCAATGTCCACAGTTAAAGACCTCAGCAAAGTAAAAGTATGAATAATCATGGACATCAGTTAAATATACAATTCACCCTACTCCCAATTAATTTTATATTTTATTACTGTATTACATGCATATTTTTGAATTTTCAATTAATGTGAACAAAAAGCAGCAATATCCTGCTCCATTATTCTAATCCATTTCTCAGAGGCAGCCACTTCCTTATCTCGAGGCCATTTCTTTTGGTACTTTAAACACATTTCTATATATCATACTTAAAATGTCATTTCATAAATTATTAAATTGAGGCATTATTGACTTTCATTGTTAGAGCTGAGGGATTGATTCTCTTTTAGCTTATACCATTTTCTATTATAATTGTATCATAATTTTTGTTAAATAAAAATTTTAGTCTTTATTTGGTCAAATAAAAAATTGGTATTACTATGACTATGAAAATATAATTCCTCAATAAGCCACGTGGTACCCTATAATTATTTTTTATTTGACATACAAATGTTTTTTGGATGCAATAATTATTTTATTATGTAAAATTTTGGGTTTTCCATTAAGATAATGTTATTTTCCTCTAAGTTTTGAATAGATCTGTCAACAGATTTTCCAAATATACACACATATTAGATCTGCCTTTCCTATTTTATTATTGTTATCACCATCATTATTATTATTTTAATCTTTGTGGCCTTCCTTTTTTATCTCTTAGTTTTTTTGGAATTGGTACTGACTTTTTGTCTTGCTTCAAACTGTCATCCTGAGAGTTTCTGTGTTATTGCTCTTTTCAGATCCATGTCCTTCTCTATGCTTACCAAAGTAAACCTTCTTGGAACTCCTAAAAAATCTTTGAAAGGTATGTTTTTGAATGCTTACATATCTTAAATTGATATTATTCTATCATCATATCTTATATATTATTCAGTTGAATGGAGAACTTTATATAGAAACTTCTCTTTTTCTTAGAATCTTGAAAATATTGTTCCACTTTTTCCTGGCTCTAAGAGATAATGTGTAATTTCTGGCTTCTATTACATTAAGATTTCTTTCTGTAATTTTAGAATGTTCTTTATATGTGTATTCTTAAGTTTCACAAATGGTATGTCTTCATGAGGACTGATTAATAATCCATGTGCCAGTGCACACCACAACATGTAATTAACATGGAAACAGTGATAAAAAGAGAATTCTAAAGGCAAGAGAGAAAAAAATAAGTCATATGTAAGAGAATACTCATAACGCTATCAGCTTATTTTTCTGCAGAAACTTTGTCGGCCGGAAGGGAAGGCCATGATGTATTTAAAATGTTGAAAGGGAAAACCTGCAAAGTAAGATACTTGACCCAGTAAGGTTATCATTTAGAATTGAAAAAGAGATAGAGTTTCTCAGACAAGCAAAAACTAAAACAGAGCTCATCAACACTAAACCAAAACTTGCAAGTGTTAAAGGGTCTTCTTTAAGTGAAAAGGAAAAGGCTACCACAAGAAATATTAAATAATAGGAAGGGAAAAATCTCACTGGCAAAGGCAAATTTATAGTAAAGGCAATAGATAAACTGCTTATATAAGCTAACATGAAGGCTAAAAGACATATATTATTAAAAGCAACTATAACTACAGAACAATTTAGGGATAGGCGTGAATATGTAAAATATGACATCAAAAACACAAATATGGAGGGCAGTACACATGTCTGTCTTATGTAATGTTTGAACTTAAATGATCAGCTTTTAAAAAGTTGATGTAGCTATAGGTCAACACATAGGAATACAGTGGTAATCACAAATCAAACACCTATAGAACACAGACAAAAAATGGATACAAAAGAAGATAAAGTAACTAAAGAAAATCATCAGACTGCAAGAGAAGAAACTAAAAGAAGAAAAGAACAAACTACAAAAAAAAAACAAAAGACAAAGACAAGTAACAAAATGGCAATAAGTACATATCTATTAATAATCACTTTAAAAGTCAGTGGACTGGTGGTCCCAAGATGGTGGAGGAATAGGATGGGGAGATCACTTTCTCCCCCACAAATTCATCCACAGATCATTTGAATGTTGAGCAACTTCCACAAAACAGCTTCTGAATGCTGGTAGAAGACACCAGACACCCAGAAAGGCAGCGCATTCTCTTCAAAAGGAGGTAGGACAAAATATAAAGGACAAAAAGAGAGACAAAAGAGTTAGGGACAGAGACCGTCCTGGGGAGGGAGTCGTGAAGGAGAAGTTTCCAAACAGCAGGAAACCCTCTCACCAGCTGGTCTGTGGGGAGTTTTGGAATCTCAGATGATGACATAACCGGGAGTGAAAAAGAAAAACAAACACACACAGAATAGGCTCCTAACCACAACTCCCAGCGGAGAACTAGCCCAGACACTCGCATCTGCCACCAGTAAGCAGGGGCTGGATAGAGAGGCAAAGATGGCATGCTTAGGGTAAGGACCGGGCCTGAATGCCCTGACAATCTGAGGGAGCTAATGTAGGATAGCAACCCAGACTGTGGGATAGCCAGAGAGAGAGGAAAAGGAAAGAACTTTCCCATGAAAGGCTCTAACCTAATCCACAGCCTGGCTCGCTCAGAGAACAAAGGAATGAGTGAATATCAAAGGAGAGCTATCCGGGTGTGTACAGACCCCTCCACCCCGCTAGAGGCAGAGAGGCAGGTGTGCCACAGCCAGAGCCAGAAGGCAAGGGGCAGTCTCAGCCTCAGAGACCTGCATCCTGCACCAAACTGTGAGCAGGCTCCCAGTTGCTAACCACATCTTCCTGGGATACTGGATGGTTGACATCTGCCAAGAGGGTTGCAGCCTGAGATCAGCTCTGCTGAGGAGACACGTGGCATGACTGAGATGGTGCTCTTGTGGCATGCCCAGGAAACTGAGTGGCCAGGACTAGGGAGGTGACTAAGATACTTGAACCACTTGGGATAGTGTTTTTGCCAAACACTTGGTCACCTGAGCTGCTTGGGCCTGGGAGGGCACAAAACACATGCCCAATCGACTCTGTGCCCTTGCAGAGTACCCGAGAACTTCAACCTGAGCAGCTTAGACCTCGGAAGTGCACAAAATGTAGGGCACACTTTGGACAGTACCCCTGCAGAGCAACATGAGCCTGAGCAATGTACACTGGGAAAGCACGTGCTGCCATGAGCTGGGGCAAACCCAGTGTGGCCCATAAACTGCGAGCACTTTTCACACATGCCAGTGATATTTCTTTGCAGTGCTCCTCCCTCCCCACAATACAACTGAACAAGTGAGCCTAAATAAGTGACCGTCTTCATCCCCTTGTGTCAGGGTAGAAATGAGACACTGAAGAGACTTGCAAACAGAGGAAGCCAAAATAAAGAAAGAAGAGGGAACTGCTCTGGAAGTGACAGGAGCAACAGATTAAAACTCTGTAGTTAAGACTGACTAAGCATTGGAGTAGGCAATGGCACCTCACTCCAGTACTCTTGCCTGGAAAATGCCATGGACGGAGGAGCCTGGTAGGCTGCAGTCTGTGGGGTCGCAGAGAGTTGGACATGACTGAAGTGACTTAGCAGCAGCAAGCATTGGAAGGGGCCTATAGACCTTGAGAAGAAGTACAAGCTGGAACAAGGAACTGTCTGAAACTGAACTGACCCCACATTGCCCACAACAGCTCCAGAGAAATTCCTAGATATATTTTTACTATTATCATTTTTTAACTCTTAATTTTTTTTTTGCCATTTAGAAATAATTTAATTATGTCAAGTAATCATAAATAGGTTTCTTAAGGTACCTAATATCTGTGAATTAACTTTCTTGCTAAGTTCTTTATTATTCTTTTAATTTTCATTTTTATAACCTGCTGCTGCTGCTGCTGCTGCTGCTGCTAAGTCACTTCAGTCGTGTTCGACTCTGTGCAACCCCATAGATGGCAGCCTACAAGGCTCCCCCGTCCCTGGGATTCTCCAGGCAAGAACAGTGGAGTGGGCTGCCATTTCCTTCTCCAATGCATGAAAGTGAAAAGTGAAAAGGAAGTCGCTCAGTCATGTCCGACTCTCAGCGACCCCATGGACTGCAGCCTACCAGGCTCCTCCATCCATGGGATTTTCCAGGCAAGAGTACTGGTTATAACCTGTTATTATTGCTAAAAAAGACCTTTTTTTAAAGCAAATTTCATATATATGTATATATTTATAAATATTGTAATTGACTTTGTTTTGTATTTTTAATATTGNACAAGGCTCCCCCGTCCCTGGGATTCTCCAGGCAAGAACAGTGGAGTGGGCTGCCATTTCCTTCTCCAATGCATGAAAGTGAAAAGTGAAAAGGAAGTCGCTCAGTCATGTCCGACTCTCAGCGACCCCATGGACTGCAGCCTACCAGGCTCCTCCATCCATGGGATTTTCCAGGCAAGAGTACTGGTTATAACCTACTATTATTGCTAAAAAAGACCTTTTTTTAAAGCAAATTTCATATATATGTATATATTTATAAATATTGTAATTGACTTTGTTTTGTATTTTTAATATTGTATTTTTGAGAGTCTAACCTCTACTCTAGATTTTTAATCTTAGCTTTTTGATATTTGTTATCAACTTTGTACCTTCAAGAATCTAGTCTTCAGTTCCATTTTCACTTAGGGGTGTAATTACTAGCTTGATTGCTCTATCCCCTTTTGACACTCCCTTTTCTCCCCCAGGTCACCTCTATCTCCTCCTTCCCCCTCTTTTCACCACTTAATACTGTGTGAATCTCACTGGGTTTTCCGAGCTGTGGAGAACACTTAAGAAACTGATTACTGGCTAGATTGGTCTCTGCCCTTTTGACCCCCTCTTCTCCTGGTTACCTCTATCACCCTCCTCCCTCTTCTCTTCTCTTCTCTTCTCTTCTCTTCTCTTCTCTTCTCTTCTCTTCTCTTCTCTTCTCTTCTCTTCTCTTCTCTTCTCTTCTCTTCTCTTCTCTTCTCTTCTCTATGTAACTCTGTGGACCTCTTTGTGTGTTCCAGACTGTGGAGGGCACATAGGGAATTGGTTACAGGCTAGATTGCTCTCTCCCCTTTTGTCTCCTCCTTTTATCCCCCTAGTCACCTCTATCTCCCTCTTCACTCTTCTTTTCTCCATGTAACTCTGTGAACCTCTCTGGGTGTCCCTCACTGTGGAAACTCTTTTCACCATTAACCTAGATGTTTTGTCATTGGTGCTGTATGGATGGAGAAGTTTTGAGGCTACTGTAAGAATAAGACAGAAAGCCAAAGGCAGGAGGCTTAAATCCAAAACTTGAGAAGACCAGAAAACTCCTGATTCCTGGTAACATTAATTGACAAGAGCTCATCCAAAAGCCTCCATACTTACACTGAAACCAAGCTCCACACAAGAGCCAACAAGTTCCAGAGCAAGACATACAAGGCTAATTCTCCAGCAACTCAGGAACACAGCCCTGAGCCTTAAAATACAGGCTGCCCAAAGTCACACCAAACCCACAGATACCCAAAACCTCACTACTGGACACTTCATTGCACTCTAGGGAGAAGAGATCCAGCTCCACCCACCAGAACACAGAAACAAGCTTCCCTAACTAGGAAACCTTGACAAGCCACTAGTTCAACCCCACCCACAGTGAGCAATCTCCACAATAAAGAGGAACCACAATCTTTCAGCATACAGAAAAGCTACCTAAAACACAGCAATCTAAACAAAATGAAGAGACAGAGAAATATTCAGCAGGTAAAGGAACATGACAAATGTTCACCAAATGAAACAAAAGAGGAGACAGAAAGTCTACCTGAACAAGAATTCAGAATAATGATAGTTAAGATGATCTAAAATCTTGAAAACAAAATGGAGATATAGATAAACAGATAGAGACAAGGAAAGAGAAGATGCAATACATGTTTAACAAGGACCTGGAAGAAATAAAAAATGAGTCTATCAATAATGAATAATGCAATAACTGAGATCAAAATCACTCTTAAGGGAACCAACAGTAGAGTAACTGAGGCAGAAGATGGGATAAGTGAGGTGGGAGATAGAAAGGTGGAAATAAATGAAGCAGAGAGGAAAGAAGAGAAAAAAATTAAAAGAAATGAGGACAACCTCAGAGACCTCTGGGACAATATTAAATGCCTCAACATTCAAATCATAGGAGTCCCAGAAGAAGAAGATAAAAAGAAAGGTCATGAGAAAATAATTGAGGAGATAATAGTTGAAAACTTCCCTAAAATGAGGAAGGAAATAGCCACCCAATTCCAAGAAACACAGAGAGTCCCAAACAAGGTAAACCCAAGGTGAAACACCCCAATGCACATATTAATCAAATTAATGAAAATCAAACACAAAGAGCAAATATTAAAAGCAGCAAGGGAAAAGCAACAAATAACTCACAAGGGGATCCCCATAAGGATAATAGCTGATCTTTCATTGTGTGTGTGTGTGTGTGTGTGTGTGTGTGTGTGTGT
>SJYX01005623.1:134376-154911 GCA_006410675.1 Oreotragus oreotragus | reverse complement strand
AGGCTCCCCCGTCCCTGGGATTCTCCAGGCATGAACACTGGAGAGGGTTGCCATTTCCTTTTCCAATGCATGAGAGTGAAAAGTGAAAGTGAAGTCGGTCAGTCGTGTCTGACTCTGTGCGACACCACAGACGGCAACCCCCCAGGCTCCTCCGTCCATGGGATCTTCCAGGCAAGAGTACTGGAGTGGGGTGCCATTGCCTTCTCCACTCCTTTCGCTACTAGTGTTTTATACTTTCTGGAAATCCTATATGTGCAGTAAGTTAAGAGAAATGAATTAGGGATATGACTAATATGAGGCAGTATCAAAATTATCACTCTTAAGTAAGTAACATATTTGGCAATTTGAGGAAAATAAGAGAATTCACTATAATTATTACATTTAATGATGGAGATAGAAAGGTTGCCTTGTTTTAGAAAATGTGTGTACATATACACCATTGCTGTTTAGTTGCATTGACCTATTTGAAAATAAGATTTTATTTATGAATGTGTTTAACAAAACAGAAACAGATTCATGGATATAGAAAACAAATTAGTGGCTACCATTGGAGAGAGGGAAATGCAGAGGGGCACCTTGGAGATAAAGGATTAAGAGATACAAACTACTGTTTAGGAAATAGAAAACGAGGATGTCTTGTATAGCACAGGGAATTATAGTCATTATTTTGTAATAACTTTTAATGGAGTGTGTGTGTGTGCATGCTTAGTTCAGTCATGTCCAACTCTTTGCAACTCCATAGACTGTAGCCCGCCATGCTTATCTGTCCATGGAATTTTCTAGTTAAGAATACTGGAATGGGTTGCCATTTCCTCCTCCAGGGGATCTTCCTAATCCAGATATTGAAACCATGTCTCCTGCATCTCCTTCATTGGTAGGTGGATTCTTTATCACCGCATCATTCCCTTTAATGGAGTATAAATTGTAAAAATACTTAATCGCTTTGTTGTACACCTAAAACGAATATAATGTAAATCAACTATAGTTCAATAAAAACTTAACAGTGAAACTAAAAGTATTACTATATGAATAGTATAATATGATATATTATTAATAGTGTTCCTTTTCACTATTAAGGTCTACTGGTGTGAATAACAAATTATGTCATCCTGCTAATCAGCAAGAGTAAGTTTAAAATATGTACAAACAAACCTAATAAATGTAAGATAAGTGCCAAGGAAACTACTAAATATAATGACTATATGGAGGCAAATACCAAGACTCAATACTAAAAATATTACTTCTCTATATTGCACAATTTATAATATGATATAATTCCAGTCAAAATATCAATGGATGTTTTTGAACAGTTTTAAAGATGTTTCTAAAGGTCATCTTGAAAAATTAATGATTATAACATCCTACAAATTCTGAAAATAAAAGAATAATGAGAAATGGTTTGTACTGGTTAATATTGAAATAGTATGAGAATGCCAAAGTCATTAAAATAGTATGGGATAAGAACTGACTGATTAATTGTACCAAGTATAAAGCATAAAGAGATCCAAACACATTTATATACAGAATGTGACACAGTTCACATTAAGAAACTTACTTACAGAAAGTAAGATGTATTGGGGGAAATGCTACATTATAGATGATTAAGTAGTTAAAACAAAAAAAAGAGACCTAACGTAAAATGACTGAAGGAAAATGAAAGTGAGGGGTTTAGGAAAAATATTGTATATATAAAGAAAAGATAGTAAATTCTATGGTCATATTAATATTTTGCAAAAATAACAATTGATATATTAGTATCAATTGCTTTATTATTATTAAAATAAAAAATGAGAGAATGCATACAATGTCTAATGATATTACTATATAAAAGGTTTTAAGATTTAGTAACGAAATACATGAACACACTAATGAAAATAGCCAAAATATATTGCTATGGGCTGAATATTTATATCTTCACCAAATTCATATTTTCAAAGCCTCATCTCCAATGTGAAGATATCTGGAGATGAGGCCTTTGAGAGATAACTAGGTATAAAGAGCGGAGCCCTCATGAAGGACTTAGAGTCTTATAGAAAGGGACACAAGAACGTTTACTTCCTCCCTCTGCCAAGTAAGGATGTAGTAAGAAGGCAACCTTCTGCAAACTAGAAAGAGAGTCTTCACCAATGACTCCATCATGCTGGCAACCTGATCCCAGACTTCCCAGTCTCTTGAACAGTGAGAAACAAATTTCTGTTTTTTAAGTCACCCAGTCTATGGTATTTGTTATGAAACTAAGACATATATAAGCAGATGATTAATAGTTACATTAAGTATTATTCATTAATAATGACAAAACACCTTGTTAAATAGTTCTTTACCAAAATCATATATATATATATATATATCAAGAAAATGAGAGGCTCTAGTCAATCCATCCTTTGTAATTTAACCCTTAATGACTTAATCCATAAATTTATGCAGTTGCTTTAGGACATTTTTAGTTTTAGGAATGGATTTTAAAAAAATTTTAGCAGATCAGTTACAGCATTTGGTTTTTGTAATTACCAGTAGGGGGTAGATTCTGTATTTTTGATGACTACAAAAGACTAAATATCACAGCCCATGATATTTAGCATGTATAGAATATTTTGTCCTTAAAAAGTATCTTAATAACTATAATTTCATTTTATTCTCATGTATTTTATTGTAAACATATTTACAGATTCATACTTCTTTTCCTACTACATGATAAAACTAAAGTGAAATAGAATATTATGTCTACCTCTTTATTTGTAAATGTTAGTTTGGTTTTAAAATGCAATATTTAAAAGAATGTATAGATATATTAACATTAAGAAGTCATAGATGCAGGCAAAAATAATTATGCTTAATGGTAAGTAGAAAAATTTGTCAGACTATACGAACAATCATGAACTTCATACCTTTAACAAGGCATGTATTAAGCAAAGAATTTCAAGAGGAGATTGATAAACTTTTAACAAATACCTTAGAATCTGCTGAATCATATAAAGAGAAAATTACTGAGGATGTAGAAAAATTGAACAACACAGTTAATAGTGTTAATATGATTGATTTTAATAAAAACTTCACCCCCAGCATAGACAATAAGCATTATTTTTAAGCACATATAAAACTAACTACATATTAGGTCATAGAGGTAATTTTATTAAACAGAAAATAAATATTATCACGCAGACCAATTCTTTATAATGCATTATAGATATAAATGTTAATCAATGTTTGTTGAAAAGATCTGATAAATTTGGAATCTGAAGTCATACCTTAAAAAATATATACTTCAATAAAAAATATATACCTTTACATAGCTTATGACTCAAATAGGAAATCTTAATGAAAACAGCAAAATATTTAAAAATGATAATCATACTTGCAGAATGAAGCTTCAATTTAGAGCGTGTACATTGCCTTAAATCTAATTTTTAAAAAAGAATTATATGTAGAATAATCTTAAAACTTCTGCTTTTATTCAAGAGAACAGAAACTGAATCTCTTACCTTAAAAAGTGAATAAAATATTGAAATGATGATTTTTTAAACATTGAGCAGACAGCACAAGAGAGTAAGATCTGAGAAAAGAGCATCAAATGAGGTGAGCTGTATGATTTATTTCCAGTTTAATGACTGGAAAGAATTTCCAGAATGCAGAGCAGGGAAGAGAGAAATCAAAGTAAGTCCACTGGTTGACAAGACAGAATTCACATGTCGGGAGGCCAAGGTGCTGAAATTCATAGGGAAGAGTATTGGAGTAAAGAAAATTGCACTGGGAAGGAGAACTCCAGAGATTTGCTCAAGATTCCTCCAGAATTTTTAGCTTAGTGCAGATTGGTGCAGTTGCATGATGGAATTATCAAAACTGGGGAAAATATTATCACAAAGGGTTTTGGGGAACAATCCACCAGGGCCTGGAATAGTTGTTGTTCTTATCAGTCAGAGTTCTTTGTTACCCAGGTATCTGAATTCACCTCAGTTTAGTTCAGTTCAATCGCTCAGTCGTGTCCGACTCTTTGNCCCTTTTCTCCACACCCTCTCCAGCATTTATTGTTTGTAGACTTTTTGATGGCAGCCATTCTGACCAGTGTGAGATGGTACCTCATTGTGGTTTTGATTTTCATTTCTCTGATAATGAGTGATGTTGAGCATTTTTTTCATGTGTTTGTTAGCCATCTGTATGTCTTCTTTAGAGAAATGTCCGTTTGTTTCTTTGGCCCATGTTTTGATTGGGTCGTTTATTTTTTTGATTTTGAGCTGCATGAGTTGCTTGTATATTTTGGAGATTAATTCTTTATCAGCTGTTTAGTTTGCTATTATTTTCTCCCATTCTGAAAGCTGTCTTTTCACCTTGCTTATAGTTTTCTTCGTTGTGCAAAAGCTTTGAAGTTTAATTAGGTCCCATTTGTTTATTTTTGTTTTTGTCTTTATTTCCATTACTCTGGGAGGTGGGTCATAGAGGATCTTGCTGTGATTTATGTCAGAGTGTTTTGCCTATGTTTTCCTCAAAGAGTTCTCTAGTTTCTGGTCTTACATTTAGATCTTTAATCCATTTTGAGTTTATTTTTGTGTATGGTGTTAGAAAGTGTTCTAGTTTCATTCTTTTACAGGTGGTTGACCAGTTTTCCCAGTACCACTTGTTAGAGATTTTCTTTTCTCCATTGTATATTTTTACCTCCTTTTACAAAGATAAGGTGTCCATAGGTGCTTGGATTTATCTCTGGGCTTTCTGTTTTGTTCCACTGATCTATATTTCTGTCTTCATGCTAGTACCATACTGTCTTGATGACTGGTAGCTTCGTGGTATAGTCTGAAGTCAGGCAGGTTGATTCTTCCAGTTCCATTCTTCTTCCTCAAGATTGCTTTGGCCATTTGAGGTTTTTTGTATTTCCATACAAATTGTGAAATTATTTGTTCTAGTTTTGTGAAAAATACCATTGGTAGCTTGATGGGGATTGCATTGAATCTATAGATTGCTTTGAGTAGTATACTGATTTTCACTATATTGATTCTTCTGATCCATGAACATGGTATATTTCTCCATCTATTTGTGTAATCTTTGATTTCTTTCATCAGTGTTTTATAGTTTTCTATATATGGGTCTTTTGTTTCTTTAGGTAAATTTATTCCTGTGTATTTCATTCTTTTTGTTGCAATGGTTAATGGAATTGTTTCCTTGATTTTTCTTTCAGTTTTCTCATTGTTAGTGTATAGGAATGCAAAGGATTTCTGTATATTAAATTTATATCCTGCAACTTTGCTATGTTCACTGATTATCTCTAGTAAATTTCTTGTTGTGTGTTTAGGGTTTTCTATGTAGAGAATCATGTCATCTGCAAACAATGAGAGTTTTACTTCTTCTTTTCCAATCTGGGTTCCTTTTATTTCTTTTTCTTCTTTGATTGTGATGGCTAGGACTTTCAAAACTATATTGAATAGTAGTGGTGAGAGTGGGCACCCTTTTCTTGTTCCTGATTTTAGAGGAAATGCTTTCAGTTTTTCGCCATTGAGGATAATGTTTCCTGTGGATTTATCGTAGATGGTTTTTATTATGTTGAGGTATGTTCCTTCCATGCCCACTTTCTGGAGAGTTTTTATCATACATGGGTGCTGAATTTTGTCAGAGGCTTTCTCTGTATCTATTGAGATAATCATATGGCTTTTATCTTTCAATTTGTTACTATGGTGTATCACATTGATTGATTTGCAAATATTAAAGAATCCTTGTATCCCTGGAATAAAGCCCACTTGGTCATGGTGTATAATCTTTTCTTTTGTAATAAAAATTTTTTTCTTTCTTTCACATTTACATATCTACTTATTTATTCAGTGGTTTATTTATATCAGTATAAGTTCATGGATATTTATTTTATTCTATGTAGTATAAGAGAATACTGTCATTATTTTGTTGCTGAAATAGTTGCAGCTTTGGTTAGATTTTTGTAGTTCTGAAAGTTATTTCAGGTTATTTCAGGTTGCCTGAGAGTTATTTCAGGTTATCACTCATGTCCTTTAATTGGAGAATTATATTTAGGAATCAAGATCTGAGTCCTGAGTGTACTTATTGCTGCTGAGTTGCCACTATTTCTCAGCCCACTCAGTGAACAGAACTAGCAAGTGTGTGTGTGTGTACACATAGACATTAATCCATGTAAACACACACATGCATATTTCTGTATCTGTGTGCATATATCTTACAATATACATGAATTCATACATCCCTAACTCTAATACAACACTACAGGATTAATTCTAGACTTTTCTCCTTAATTAATTTTTAACTTTATTCTCTGAGAGTTAGAAATCTGGCTTCTATTGTCTATACCATTCAATTATTCTATGCTGTGTATGTGATAGTCACTCAGTGGTTTCCATCTGTTTGTGACTCCGTGGACTGTAGCCCACCAGGCTTCTCTGTCCGTGGAATTCTCCAGACAAGAATACTGGAGTAGGTAGCCATCCCCTTCTCCAGGGTCTGACCCAGGGATCGAACCCAGGTCTCCTTCATTGCAGGCAGATTTTTTACTGTCTGAACCACCAAAGAAGACCTTATTCTACCCTTGTATGTATATAAAGTAATTTCAGAAATGCTAACTCATTTTAACTAGTTCTTTCTGTCTTTAGCCTTGAAGTATCCTGTCAAAATATGTTTTTCCAAAATCACTTAAGTCAGCTCCTGTTTTTTCCACTTCCTTCTGTCAAGTTATAGTGTACATTTGTAATATTAGGTTCATTCATCATTGTCTGCATTCCATCCTGGTTGATTTTTAATTTGCATGCAGAAATTCACTACTTGTGATGCATAATTCTATGGGTTGTGACAAAGGCATAAGTCATCTGTCTATAACTACAGTATCATACAGAATATTTCCATTACTCTATAAATTCCCCTGTGCAGCTGACTTTTAGTCTGAATTGTTTTAAAATGCTAGTTTCCCCTATTAATTGATTTATTCATTTTAACTACATAGTTGTTTGTAGGGCCTAAGAGACATTTTGCTGGCTTCTAACATATGCTGAGTTGATAAGTTTAGGATTCAAAGACCAATATGCCTTTTCATTTCTAAAACTCTGGAAGGCTCCTCATTGCTTCTTACTCCACTGCCATGTGTTGATATTAACTCATTTATAGCTCATCTATAAAATTATGATGACTCCAGAATTGCTTCTAAAAGATTCATTTTGTGCTGAACTATGGGACTGTTCCATTTCCTTCTCTATGTAATATCATATCAGAGTAAGATATGGAAAACTTTATTGGAAAGCAAAGATTTATATTTAATCTGTTATTTGCAGTTGATGAGGACTTCGTATAATGAGTAACTGCCAGGGCAGTTGGTAAGGGTGTTGCTTGTTCAAACATTAGAACCTAGTCTTCAAATGTCAAAAGTGGTCCACTCAGCTTAGATGTCTGTTTATGATGACTCCTTGACCTTTCTTGGCCATGTCATACTCTTTCAGTCTTCTGAGAATGTGGTGAAAATTGTGGGCCCATCACCCAGAAAGATGCAAAAACATACATCAACTCAAATGCTGTATATAATTAGAATGTTTCATGAACCTCCTCCCCACACCCGAAGATGAGAGATCCTCTAGAGATGCTGGATTCCAGATTAAGAAGCTTTAGGTCCATGGATTCCAGATTAAAAATCTTTGTCTAGGACTTCCCTGGTGGTCTAGTGGTTCGGATTTCCTCTGCCAATGCAGGGCACACATGTTTGATCTGTAGTCCAGGAAGGTTCCACATGCTGAAGGACAACTAAGCCCATATACACAGTGACTAAGCCCAGGCACCACAACTGCTGAACCTCACATGCTCTAGGGCCTGTGCTCTGAAACAAAAGAAATCACCACAGTAAGAAGGTCACACACTGCAATGAAGAGAAGCCCTCGATCACCACAACTAGAGAAAGCCTGTGTGCAGCAACAAAGACCTAGTGCAGCCATAAATAAATAAATAATCTTTATCTAAACACAAGTAAGTCAAGTTAATGAACACAACAAAGGAACTGTTGTTAATTAATCCATTTATCCTACTAGAGAGTTAAATGTACATGTGTACATTGGGATGGCTAATTTTTTGTGTCCACTTGGTTAGATTATGTGCCCAGTTGCTTGGTCAAAGAACAGACTAGGTGTTCTGTAAGGGTTTTGTTTTGTTTTTTAACATGTGGTTAACATTTAATTCAGTGCAGTTTGAATAAAGCAGAGTATCTGTATAATGTGACTGGGCCTCATTCAATCAGTTCAAGGCCTTTGGAGCAACAGCTGAGGTTTCTGAAGAGGAAATTCTCACAACCGAGACTCTGAAGCCTGAGTCTGTAGCCTGCTGACCTACAGAATTATCACTCCTGCAACATCATCCTGAATTCCCAGACTGCCAGGTAGTCCTACAGATTTCATACTTGCCGGACCTCCCAGTTGTGTGGGACGATTTCTTAAAACACACATAGAGAGACATCTCACATACATAAAATCTCTAATTGGTTCTGTTTCTCTAAAGAATCTTGACTAGTACATATATCGAACTGTAACAAATACACAATGAATTCCCACAGAAATGTTCAGTTTCCTTCTTACTATGAAAAATGATGAAACCAATTAGTGTTTAGCTAGGTGTTGCCTGTTTTGATCCAGTTTTGATTTCTCTTGTCTTTGCATTGTCCAAGTCCTGTGGATGATTTTTGTTTTGTCTTGGTTGGTTCTTTTTCTATGTAAGCCTATACTTGGATACTCTAATGCTACTGTAGCAAATTATTCCAAACTTGTTGTGGCTGTGCATGCTGGCTCAGTCATGTCCAACTCTTTGCAACCCTATAGACAATAGCCTACCAGGTTCCTCTCTCCATGAAATTTACCAAGCAAGAATAATGGAGTGGATTGCCATTTCCTACTCAAGGGATCTTCTGGGTCCAAGGTCAAACTTGTGTCTCTTGTGTCTTCTGCATTGGCAGGTAGATTCTTTACCATTGCACCACCTGGGAAGCCCAAACTTAGTACTTTAAAAACCTTAAATTTATTGTCTTACAGTTCTGGAAATCAAGTCTAAAATGCCTGTCAGCAGGGCTATTTCCTTCTGGAGGTTCCAGAGGAGAATCTATTTTCTTGCCTTTTCTAGTTTGGGGAGCCCATCTGCATTCCTTGGTGATGGCATCACTTCAACTCTTCTTCCATTATCATATTTTTTATTCTGACCCTAACTCTCCTACCTTCCTTTTGTAAGAACTTTTGTGATTACATTGGGTCTAATTAGAAGGCAATGGCACCCCACTCCAGTACTCTTGCCTGGAAAATCCCATGGATGAAGGAGCCTGGTAGGCTGCAGTCCATGGGGTCGCTGAGGGTCAGACATGACTGAGTGACTTCACTTTCACTTTTCACTTTCATGCACTGGAGAAGGAAATGGCAACCCACTCCAGTGTTCTTGCCTGGAGAATCCCAGGGATGGGGGAGCCTGGTGGGCTGCCGTCTATGGGGTTGCACAGAGTCAGACATGACTGAAGTGACTTAGCAGTAAAAGGATAATCAAAAAATAATTTCCCTATTTCATGAGAATTTGTTCATATTTTAAAAACAAATTTTGCATGTATGATAACATTTACAGATTCCAGGAATCAAGACATGAGTATCTTTGAGGATTTATTATTTGGTCTACAGAAGTCCTTTTTTTTCTAATTTATTCTCTATTTTACTTTTATTCATAAAATAATTTACAAAGTTCACATTAAGGACTGTTTTGATTAATTTAATTTTCATAGGTGTATACTTCTCATACTCTGCAGAAGTTTGTTTTTTCACTTGTTAAACCTCAATTGCTTTTTTCTTTTTCTGACTTTGGTGTTGAAGCATTTCTCTCTATATATCTAGGACCTCTACATTCTCTTGGAGTTCTGTTTTGTCCTTTGTATGGCAATGGAAGGATAATTTAACAATCCTCTTGTTGGGAAAAATAAATTATTCTTTAGTGTTCTAGCTGAAAATGGGTTTCCTACCACTAGTCATTGGTGTATAGGTTGGTAGTGTATATGCTCAGCTGCTCTTCTTCCATTTATTCTTGCCAGTATTGGTTTTTGGTTTGATTTTGGTTTGATTTGTATCAACCAAAAATGTTCACAAATATTGTCAAATGTCCCCTGAAGGGCAAAATCAGCCTCAGCTGAGAATCATTGCCTTAGACGAGTCATGACAACCAGTTCTCCTTTTTCAGTGACTTATTTAGAGGAGAGCATATGTTCTGGCAATATGAGAGAAGTCTATTAAGGGTTTGGGGTGGAAGGAAGAGAGGTTCTGAGGAAAACTTTCCTTTTTGAAAAAAAAAAAAAGAGCAATAAAAAATAACTCCCTCTTAGTTCCTTCCCTATCCTTGCTTGCTGGGATGCTGGTGTGTATAAACCTGAATCTTGGAGCTGTGGCAACCATCTTGTGATTTTGAGGTATAGCAGAACAGAAAGATGGGAATAGCTTAGGTCCTCAATGACCTAAGCTGCAGAAATAGCCTTGAAAGATCTAGATACTAGTAACATAATAGATGTGTGTTCAGTTCAGTCACTCAGTTGTGTCTGACTCTGTGACCCCATAGACTGCAGCATGCCAGGCTTCCCTATCAATCACCAACTCCTGACGTCTACTCAAACTCATGTCCGTTGAGTCGGTGATGCCATCCAACCATCTCACCCTCTGTTGTCCCCTTCTCCTCCTGCCTTCAATCTTTTCCAGCATCAGAGTCTTTTCCAATGAGTCAGTTCTTAGCATCAGGTTACCAAAGTATTGGAGTTTCAGCTTCAGAGTCAGTCCTTCCAATGAATATTCAAGTAGACATGTGTGGGAGGTGTTTAAAAAGAAACATCTGTAACTGTTTCAATACTTTGCAGAATAAACATGTTCATAAGTATACCTGAGGAACTTTTAATAACCTCAATTCAACAAAGCAAGAACTCAAAAATCAGATAAGATGCAACAAGAGATGGAAAGGGAAATTGCAGAGTTATGAAAACAATTCAAGGGTCAAAATAACACTGTCTCTAATAAATTAACATAAAATAGGAAGAAATAAAATGCACACAACTGAAAAAATATTTCTAACACAAAAAAAGCCTAATTAATCACTTATAAGAGAAAAAACAAAAATGAAAACAATTAGAATTTAGTCATTGCAGAAAACAAACCAAACTTTATCCAACATGAGACTAATTATCTCCATAAGAGTGAGCTTAAAAAATTGCAGCAAAGGGAATTTCCCTGGTCATACAGTGATTAAGACTGCTCTTCCAATGGAAGGGGCACAGGTTCAATCCCCGGTCGGGGAATTAAGATCCCATATGACGTTCAGTGAGACCAAAAGGAAAAAAGGCAGATAGTGAATATATGTATATGTATAACTGATTCACTTTGTTGCACAGCAGAGAGTAACACAACATTGTAAATCAACTATACTTCAACAAAAATTTTAAAAATGAAAAGACCTAAATAGAGGAAACAAAAAATGCAGCAGAAAAAAAAAATTAAAAGAAACTGAATCTCTAAAATAAACAGCTGATTTTGATCATTCCAGAATGATTTACTTGAGATGAAACATATCAAATTAAATTGAGTTTCAAGATTAAAGAATGTTCTTCAAGCATCCACACAGGAAAAATGGGGGCAGAGAATTTCGATTGTCCTTTGACTCTTCCACAGCAACATTCATGCCTGAAATATAATAAAATGATCGCTAGAAAGTTAAAATGTGAGGCAAGAGTACAACACATATAAGGAAGATATTAACATCCTTGAGCAGAAGGAAACTCAGGAATCACAATACCCAGGAGTACTAACACAAAACTACTTTAAGAAATCCATATATCCATGAGATTTAAGTATAGAGAAGATAAAATAAGAGGATTGGTGATAAACAATGAATACATTTAAATATTTAAATATGGAATTAAATAACTGTGATATAAAGCATGATCTGAAATAGTGTTCACTAAATATACCTGATGATTATTTCTGGATGATATTATTTTTTATATATTTTTTGGCTTTCATATTAATATGTTGCTGTGCTTCTTGCCTGGAAAATCCAATGGACGGAGTAGCCTGGTGGGCTGCAGTCCGTGGGGTCGCTAACAGTCGGACAGACTGAGTGACTTCACTTTCACTTTTCTCTTTCATGCATTGGAGAAGGAAATGGCAACCCACTCCAGTATTCTTGCCTGGAGAATCCCAGGGATGGGGGAGCCTGGTGGGCTGCCGTCTATGGGGTCACACAGAGTCGGACACGACTGAAGTGACTTAGCAGCAGCAGCAGGAGGGAGTAAACTTAATCCGGGACAAAATTTGTTGGCTTGATTTTTGTCTTTTAAATATTTAGTACCTTGTTCATAAGTCTCTGTATATCATATTTCATATTCTTATAAACTAGAAGGATAGAATTATTCAGCAGGAAACAGTCTTTAATTTTCTTGGTCTTAAGTTGCATTACTAGTATGGTCTTTCCAAACTTCAAAAAAAATGGAAGAGGAGGGAAAACTTACTACCTAATTCCGTGAGGCTACTGTTATCCCAATACCAAAAGCAGTTAAAGAGAGGATTTCCTGGTGGTCCACTGTTTAACACCTTGCACTCTCACTGCTGAGGGAGCAGGTTAAATTCCTGGTCAGGGACCTAAGCTCCTGCAAGCCACACAGCTCAGGCAAAAAAAAAAAAAAAAAAGCCAGACAAGGCATCACAAGAAAAAAGACAGAGCAAAACTACAGACCAACATCCTTTGTGAATATAGTCACAAAATTCCTCAGCAAAATAATAGCTATCTATTTGTGCATTTATAAACCCGACTTCCCTGGTGGCTCAGATGGTAAAGCGTCTGTCTACAATGCAGGAGACCTGGGTTTGAGCCCTGGGTTGGGAAGATCCCCTGGAGAAGGAAATGGCAATCCACTCCAGTACCATTGCCTGGAAAATCCCATGGACAGAGGAGCCTTGTAGGCTACAGTCTATGGGGCCACAGAGTCGGACACAACTGAGCGACTTCACTTTTAGCAACATATAAAAAAGGATATACACCATGGCCACATTCTCAAGAATGAAAGGTTGGTTTAACATACAAAAATCAGGCAAATAATATACCACATTAATAAAGTTTTTTAAAACTCACATGATCATCTCAATATTGCTGATAAAAACATTTAACAAACTAAGAACAGAAGGTAACTTCCTCAGTCTGATAAAGGGCATGTGTGAAAACACTACCACTAGCATCATACTTAATGGGAAAAGTTTCAGAGCTTTCCCCTAAGATTAGAAACAAGACAAGGTTGTTTGCTCTTGCCATTCTATTCAACATTGTGCTGGAGAGTCTAGTCAGTGCAATTAGAAAAAAAGAAGTCATTCAGATTGGAAAGGAAGAATTTAAAAAACTACTTCTATTTTTAGATGACATAATCTTGTACATAGGAAATCCCAAGACTCCATTATAACCATTATAAAACTAATAAATAAATTTAGTCAGAGAAGTTACAAGATAGCAGATCAATACACAAATATCAGCTTTATCTAGGTACACCAGCAAACAACCATCAGCAAATAAGATTGAGAAAGCAATACCATTTTAATAACATCAAACAAAATATTAAATAATTTTTTAATTATTAAAAATTTTGGAACAAAATTAAAGAAGACCTAAATCAATGTAAAGACATGGTCACAGATTAGAAAACTTCACATTGTTAAGATGGCAGTATACCCCAAACTGATCTGCAGATCCAGTGCCATCCCTTTCAAAATATCAGCAGCTTTTCTTTTGATCCTAAAATTCATATGGAATACCAAGGGATTCAGAGTAGCAAAAACAATCTGAAAAATATCAAAGTTGGAGGACACACAATTCTTGATTTCAAAAATTACTACAAAGCTACAGTAATCAAGTGTGGCACTGGCATGAAGATGACAATATAGATTAATAGAATCAAGTTGACAGTACAGAAATAAACCTTTATATTAATAGTCAATTGATTTCAAAAAGAATACTGAAGCAACTCAATAGGGAAAATAATAATCTTTTCAACAAATGTCACTGGGACAACAAGATATCTGTATGCAAAAGAGTGAATTTGTTCCCCTCACTTCACATCGTGTACAAAAATTAACCAAAAATGAATTAAAAAACTAAATGTAAAAGCTTGGTGTTGGAGAAGACTCTTGAGAGTCCCTTGGACTGCAAGGAGATCCAACCAGTCCATTCTGAAGGAGATCAACCCTGGGATTTCTTTGGAGCGAATGATGCTAAAGCTGAAACTCCAGTACTTTGGCCACCTCATGCGAAGAGTTGACTCACTGGAAAAGACTCTGATGCTGGGAGGGATTGGGGGCAGGAGGAGAAGGGGACGATCGAGGATGAGATGGCTGGATGGCATCACGGACTCAGCCGGTGAACAGTTAAAATAAAATTGAGGAACTGGGAGTTCTCTAGAAGTCCAGAGGTTAAGACGCCATGCCTCCACTGCAGGAGGCACAAGTTTGATCTCTAGTTGGGAAACTAAGATCCTCATATGCCGAGTGATGTGGCCAAAAGAAAAAAAATAAGGGACAAATGTTGTTGAGGATCTGGAATAAAATCTTATAATTTGCAAATGGTGTTTGTCAGCTTCTCAAAGGTAATACATAGAATTATCACATGACCCAGTAACTACACTCCTAGGTATATTCTCAATAGAATTGAAAACACATGTGAACACAAAAAATTGTACATAATGTTCATAACTGCTTTATTTACAATAGCTGTTAAGTGGAAACAACCCAAATATCTATCAATTGTGAATAGATAAATTGTGATGTATCCATACAATGGAATATTGTTTACCCATAGAAAGAAATAAAATACTAATTCATGTTACAACATGGATGAGCCTTGAGACCTTATGCTAAATGAAAGAAGCCAGACATACAATGTCACACATTACATGATCTTGTTTATATGAAATGTCTAGAATAGGCAAATTCATAGAGACAGAAAATAGACTAGTAGTTGTTAGGGGTTGAGGGGAAGGAAAAGCATGGAGTAACTGATGAAAACATTCTGGTATGTTATAGTAGTGATAGTTGCAGAAGTTTGTGAAAATACAGCAACCAATGTGTTTCATTCCTGAAAAGGGTGAATTTTATGGCATGTGAATTATATAGCTCATTTTAAAAAAGAAAAGAATGAGGGAATGTAAAGGCCCATGTATTGCCGCTCTTTGGGCTGATCTCTGAGCCAAACCATGTGAACATTAACTGAGAAAGCAAATACTATAATATTATAACCCCTTCGCACATGGAACATGTCCAACGAGAAAACTGACAAAGTCAAGAGACTACAGCAGAGCCAAACACTGTCTGAAGAAGCAAGCTGAGATCTTTTTCTTTATTTTTTGAGAGGTTTCAATAATTTCTATAGGAGATAGACCAAAAACAAAAACAGCAGACGAGCCAAAAGAGCACACGTTTCTTTGCAATCTGCCTCAACTTTTTCTGTTGCCAAGTAGTGAGAATCATCCAAGTGACAGTTATGGGACGGCCGATGGTAATGGTATTTACAGGAAACAAAAGATGGGAATCCAGTCATGTGGGAAAGCCTCTGACAACACAGGAAAGGACAGGAAGCCATGTGGTTGGACAGTGGACATTTCTTGGTTTGGTTCCCAATATTCACCTTTTCCCCTTTAGCACCCCAATTTCCTTTTCCTCTATTATCTCTTCCACTTCAATTAAAATTTTGGAGCTATCGTTTGAGACTTGGCTTCTAACTCAAGCTAGGAGGGCACGCCCCTGACTCAAGCTAGGACATTGTATATTCCCTCCCTGGAATTTCAATAGCTAGCACAGGGACAAAGAGACTGAAACTATCAATGATAATATTTCCCTTCTGTCTGTATAGCAACATCTTGACCAGACCATTCCTGCCACCAAGATAGCTACTGTCTCTAGGGTTCTCTTGCTTCCTACCAGTTCTCAAACCTGACTCTCCTACCTCCAGTCAATTTGATTATATCCCTAATGCCTTCTGAATAAATTCCCTTCTGCTTAAGTTAGAGTTGTTTTCTGTAGCTTGCCACAGAAAAACTCACTCATGAATAACTGGAACTGTGATAGGGCTAGGCCCCATGGGACTGGGTGGTCGTGCATAATCCAAACTGGTTCCTGGGAAACTTCCCTGATGGCACAGTGGATAAGAATCTGCCTGCCAAGGCAGGGGACACAGGTTCAATTCCTGGTCCAAGAAGATTCCACATACCAAGGAGCAGATAACCCCGTGTACCACAACTACTGAGCCCAAGCTCGAGAGCCCTCGAGACAGAACTACTGAGCCCACGTGCTATAACTACTGAAGCCCAAGCACCTAGAGCCTGTGCTCTGCCAACAAGAGAAGCTACCGTAATGAAAAGCCTGCATATCCCAACGAAGAGTAGCCCCCACTTGCCACAACTAGAAAAAGCCCGCACAAAGCAACAAAGACACAACACAGCCATAAATAAATAAGTAACAACAATTAAAAAAACAAAAACAAAAACAAAAACAGCTCTTGGGTCCTCAGCAGTAGAAAGTCAAATACTATCTCTCTAGTGCAACAAGATCAACTACTGTTTGTCTGCTTCTCTCTACATATGTTTCTCTCTTTCACCTTTTATCTTTTCTCCAGCTCACAGTTCATGTACATTCAAGCTTTCAGTTATTCTCTTCAACACACTCATGGTTCTTGCAAGGGAGGAACCTTTCCTTTACCTTTTTAGGTTCTGTGGCCAAGCCTGAGCATTAAACAGACATAGATAGATTAACAGGAAAAATGTATACAAATTTTGTTTAATATTGTTATGTGTACTTGGAACCTTTAAATGAGAACTGAAGACCCGAAGAAGCAGTTAGGACCAAGAGCCTATATATCTTTAAAAAAAAAAAGAAAGAAATTGTGGAGAAACGACAAGACAAAGGAAGAGTTTAACCTTGTAGGAGTGATAAATTGTGGAAGTGACTAGGAAATATCAGGGAAAGTAATGGAAGATAAGGGCTTCCCTGGTGACTCAGTGGTAAATAATCCGCCTGCAGTGCAGGAGACCGGAGTTCAATCCCTGTGTCAGGAAGAGCCCCTGAAGAAGGGAATGGCAAACCACTCCAGTATCTTCCAGGAGAATCCCATACATAGAGGAGACTGAAGGGCTACAGTTCGTGGGTTTGCAAAGAGTCGGACATGACTGAGCAACTAATGCTTTCACTTTAAGGGTGATTGAAGGGGGAAGCACACATTCTCTTCACCCCTCATTCTTGGGGATAAATCTCCCTTACCTTAGACTCTCACCATAAGGGTCCTCTGAAAATAATGAGCAGTCCACTTTCCAACATATGAGCAGCTCAGTCTTTTATATTATCACATGTAGGCTTACAACCAGTCAAGTTCATTTTAGATAATTGTGAATTATTTTCAGCTCTGATTTCCCTCTTTTACTTACTTGGACAAAGTCACATATCTTCAGTGATTTTTAGGTGTAGGCTATTCTATTTCCAGACTAAAGAAAAATGTTTTAAATATTTTCAGGAGGTAGTTCTGCTTTAAAAAATACAAATTTACCTTTCTAAATAGGACACTCAGGTTTTCAACATAAGCCCTCTATATTTGTGTATTTTTACTGAATTCCCCAAGGAAAGTTTATAGATATTTGACTCATATTCTTGCGTGCATGCTAAGTTGCTTCAGTCGTATCTGACTCTTTGCGACCCTATGGACTCTAGCCCACCAGACTCCTCTGTCTTTGGGGATTCTCCAGGCAAGAATACTGGAATGGGTAGCTGTGCCCTTCTCCAGGGAATCTTCCCGACCCTGGGATCAAACTCACATCTCTTATGTCTCCTGCACCACTAGTGCCATCTGGGAAGCCCCTGACTCATATTAATATGACTAAAAAGTCATTAAAAAATAATACTTTTCAGAGTATGGAGAGGGTCTCCTCTTAAAAATAATCTGTTTTTCCATATTACTCTGTGGCAGAAGGTGCTTGTAGCGTATAAAATGAAAATGTTATTGCATATACATTTTTTGCAGTCTTTAGTAATCAAAGGTTTACTCTTCAGTAAGCAAACTCCTTCCTCAGTTAAGGCAAAACATTTCATGTCATTCCACTGTATAGAATGTGAGCTAGCCTATGTATAGGTGGTCCTTCTGTCAGGTACTTCAGTTCAGTTCAGTTCAGTCACTCAGTCATGTCTGACTCTTTGTAATCCCATAAAGAGCAGCACGCCAGGCCTCCCTGTACATCACCAACTCCCGGAGTTCACTCAGATTCACGTCCATCGAGTCAGTGATGCCAGCCATCCAGCCATCTCATCCTCTGTTGTCCCCTTCTCCTCGTGCCCCCAATCCCTCCCAGCATCAGAGTCTTTTCCAATGAGTCATCTCTTCGCATGAGGGGGCCAAAGTATTGGAGTTTCATCTTTAGCATCAGTCCCTCCAATGAACACCTAGAACTGATCTCCTTTAGGATGGACTGGTTGGAGCTCCTCGCAGTCCAAGGGACTCTCAAGAGTCTTCTCCAACACCACAGTTCAAAAGCATCAACTCTTCGATGCTCAGCTTTCTTCACAGTCCAACTCTCACATCCATACATTACTGGAAAAACCATAGCCTTGACTAGACAGACCTTTGTTGGCAAACTAATGTCTCTGCTTTTTAATATGCTGTCTAGGTTGGTCATAACTTTCCTTCCAAGGAGTAAGTGTCTTTTAATTTCATGGCTGCAATCACCATCTGCAGTGAGTTTGGAGCCCAGAAAAATAAAGTCAGCCACTATTTTCACTATTTTCCATCTATTTGCCATGAAGTGATGGGACTGGATGCCGTGATCTTAGCTTCCTGAATGTTGAGCTTAAAGCCAACTTTTTCACTCTCCTCTTTTACGTTCATTAAGAGGCTTTTTAGTTCCTCTTCACTTGCTGCCATAAGGGTGGTATCATCTGCATTTCTGAGATTATTGATATTTCTCCCGGCAATCTTGATTCCAGCTTGTGTTTCATCCAGTCCAGCATTTCTCATGATGGACTCTGCATATAAGTTAAATAAGCAGGGTGACAATATACAGCCTTGATGTACTCCTTTTTCTATTTAGAACCACTCTGTTGTTCCATGTCCAGTTCCAACTGTTTCTTCCTGACCTGCATATGGATTTCTCAAGAGGCAGGTCAGGTGGTCCCATAGTTACCTGTTCTCAATCAGCTGTGGCCATGTGGTATGGGGTGAGGTGGTCACATAATATACAACAGTTACTTGGTCAACATGGGCTGTAAATGGGACTGAGAACACAGCAAATATCTTAATGGCTCTCTCAGGTGTTCAGTATAATTCCAAGTAAGTCACAACCACAGTGAGCTTGGTGCAGACACAGAGAACAACACAGTGTTCTAAGAGTTGTCATGCAGCCTCTCATTTTCCTCCATAAACAATGGTGAAGGAAATAACCCAAGTTCCTTGTTGAAGTTTATGCTTCTGCACAATGGGTAGCATTGTCCATTTATCACAGGAAGAGCAAGTGTCCAAAGTTCAGTTCACTTCAGTTCAGTTGCTCAGTCGTGTCCGACATTTTGAGACTCCATGAACCACAGCCCGCCAGGCCTCCCTGTCCACCACCAACTCCCGGAGTTTACCCAAACTCATGTCCATTGAGTCAGTGATACCATCTAGCCATCTCATCCTCTGTTTTCCCCTTCTCCTCCTGCCTTCAATCTTTCCCAACATCAGGGTCTTTTCAAATGAGTCAGCTCTTCACATCAGTTAGCCAAGACTTTGGATTTTTAGCTTTAACGTGAATCCTAGCAATGAACACCAAGGACAGATTTCCTTTAAAACAGACTGGTTGGACCTCCTTGTAGTCCAAGGGACTCTCAAGAGTCTTCTCCAAAACCACAGTTCAGAAACATCAACCCTTCTGTGCTCAGCTTTCTTTATAGTCCAACTTTCACATCCATACATGACTACTGGAAAAACCATAGCCTTGACTAGACAGACCTTTGCTGACAAAGTAATGTCTCTGTCTAGGAAGGTCTTAACTTTCCTTCCAAGGAGTAAGCGTTTATTACTTTCATGGCTGCAGTCACCATCTGCAGTGATTTAGGAGCCCCTCAAAATAAAGTCAGCCACTGTTTCCACTGTTTTCCCCTTTATTTGCCATGAAGTGATGGGACCAGATGCCATGATCTTAGTTTTCTGAATGTTGAGCTTTAAGCCAACTTTTTCACTCTCCTCTTTCACTTTCATCAAGAGGCTCTTTAGTTCTTCTTCACTTTCTGCCATAAGGGTGGTGTCATCTGCATATCTGAGGTTATTGATATTTCTCCCAGCAATCTTGATTCCAGCTTGTGCTTCTTCCAGCCCAGCGTTTCTCATAATGTAATCTGCAATAAGTTAAATAAGCAGGGTGACAATATACAGCCTTGACGTACTCCTTTTCCTATTTAGAACCAATCTGTTGTTCCATGTCCAGTTCTAGCTGTTGCTTCCTGACCTGCATACATTTCTCAAGAGGCAGGTCAGGTGGTCTGGTATTCCCATCTCTCTCAGAAT
>SJYX01005623.1:84330-122738 GCA_006410675.1 Oreotragus oreotragus | reverse complement strand
CTTCTTGGAAGGAAAGTTATGACCAACCTAGATAGCAAATTGAAAAGCAGAGACATTACTTTGCCAACAAAGGTCTCTCTAGTCAGGCTATGGTTTTTCCAGTGGTCATGTATGGATGTGAGAGTTGGACTGTGAAGAAAGGTGATGAAGAATTGAAGAATTGATGCTTTGAACTGTGGTGTTGGAAAAGACTCTTAAAAGTCCCTTGGCCTGCAAGGAGATCCAACCAGTCCATTCTAAAGGAGATCAGTCCTGAGTGTTCTTTGGAAGAACTGATGCTAAAGCTGAAACTCCAATATTTTGGCCATTTCATTTGAAGAGTTGACTCATTGGAGAAGACCCTGATGCTGGGAGGGATTGGGGGCAGGAGGAGAAGGGGATGACAGAGGATGAGATGCCTGGATGGCATCACCAACTCGATGGACGTGAGTTTGATTGAACTCTGGGAGCTGGTGATGGACAGGGAGGCCTGATGTTCTGCAATTCATGGGGTTGCAAAGACTCGGACAGGACTGAGCGACTGAACTGAACTGAACTGATCTAAAGTGATTCGCGAACTTGGGCTATACATTGGAATCACCTGGTGATCTTTACAAACTATGGATCCACACCTGGCCATTCTGATTCAATTGTTTTGGAATGCAGCCTGGGCATCGAATCCCCTGGTTCCTCAAATATACGGCCTGGACTGATAACTTCAGGCTTATGTCTAGCTCTGGATTGAGTTTCTCAGTGTGTGGTTCCTGTGCCCACAACAGTAACATCACCTGGAAGTTGTTAGAAATGCCCCTCCCCATACCTCTAGGAATCAGAAACTCTGAGGGTGGAGTCCAGGAATCTTGTGTTAATGAGCTCTTCAGGTGATTCAGATGCAGGATAAACAGAGTTCTTTTAGGGGGTTTGTTAAAACAGATGGCTGGCCGTTTTTCCAAGTCCTCAATCTAGCAAGTCTTCACTGGGACAAGAGACCTTACTTTGAGGCACCAGGTCTAGATACAGGAGATCATGGAGAAAAGAGGAGTGATCATAGCTTTAAAAGAGTCTTGGAATGAACATAAATGGAAAAGAAGAGAGAGTGAGTTTAAAACATACAACTAGAAGGTAAGAGCCACTTTATGGTAAAAGCTAGAAATGCTTTCAATTACTTTTAAATTGGTTTAACATCTTTTTAGAAGGCAACTCTATGAGGTCACAATTGGTGCCTTTCTTGTTATCTGCTGAGTAAATGAAAGGACAATTTTAGTGACTTAAATTCAGGAAAACAAATGTATTTATATATAACCAGTCATAGTCATTCATTTCCTCAACATTTATTGAGTTCTCATTGTATCAGGCACTGCGGCAGATGCTAGAGAAAGTGGAATGCATAATCACAGTCCTTGTTCTTCAGTTCAGTTCAGTCGCTCAGTCGTGCCTGACTCTTTGTGACCCCATGAATCACAGCACGCCAGGTCTCCCTGTCCATCACCAACACCCGGAGTTCACTCAGACTCACATCCATCGAGTCAGTGATGCCATCCAGCCATCTCATCCTCTGTCGTCCCCTTCTCCTCCTGCCCCCAACCCCTCCCAGCATCAGAGTCTTTTCCAATGAGTCAACTCTTCGCATGAGGTAGCCAAAGTACTGGAGTTTCAGCTTTAGCATCATTCCTTCCAAAGAAATCCCAGGGCTGATCTCCTTCAGAATGGACNATCCCCCAGAATTCACTCAAACTCCACGTCCATCCAGTCGGTGATGCCATCCAGCCATCTCATCCTCTGTTGTCCCCTTCTTGTCCTGCCCCCAATCCCTCCCAGCATCAGAGTCTTTTCCAATGAGTCAACTATTTGCATGAGGTGGCCAAAGTACTGGAGTTTCAGCTTTAGCATCATTCCTTCCAAACAACACCCAAGGTTGATCTCCTTTAGAATGGACTGGTTGGATCTCCTGCAGTCCAAGGGACTCTCAAAAGTCTTCTCCAACACCACAGTTCAGAAGCATCAATTCTTTGGCACTCAGCTTTCTTTGCAGTACAACTCTCACATCCATACGTGGCCACTGGAAAAACCAGTAGTCGGTCCCAAATATATTAGCTAAAATAAATGTCAGGAAGATCCCCTGTAATTGCAAATGGCATCCCTCTCCAGTATTCTTGTCTGGAAAATTCCATGGGCAGAGGAGCCTGGAAGCCTACAGTCCATGGGGCTTAAAAGAGTCAGACATGACTGAGTGACTGAGCACACAAAAATAGTTTATTAAAACTGATTAATTTCTGGCTTATTATCATTATCATCAAATGCTTAAAACTGCACAATTCAAATATACTGAAGGGGAATTAAAGAAATATTTTTATAAAGGGCTAATCACTTGCATGGTTTAAACAACTAAAGTCTTTAGACTTGATAAAACATTTTAATCATTGGGGAAATATCTACAAATTTAACTAACAGCAAACATGTATTACCACTTTTATACATTTATGTAGCATATAAGTATATGCATATAGAATCGATATCTTCAGGAATAGATTATTTTAGGAAAAAATTACAGTGGATGAAATGGTCAAGATATTAAAATATATGACCACCTAACCTGCCTCTTGAGAAATCTGTATGCAGGTCAGGAAGCAACACTTAGAACTGGACATGGANTTCAGAGTCTGGGTTTTGGAATCTACTGGCCTGATCTTGGCTAGAAAACTTAGTAGCTCTATAACCTGGAACAAGTTGCTTTAATTCTCTGAACCTCAGTTTTCTCATCTATAAAATTAGGTTGGTAATAGCACTCATCTCATAGGGTTCTCATAAGGAGTAAATGAGATAAACTATATGAAGTCTTTAGTCTGATGTCTGGCATGTTTTATTTTTCCAGAAAACCTCCATTAAGTACATAGTATTTTTTGTCTTGCTAGTGGGAGTTCAAGAGGTTAAGTAACTTGACTAAGTCCCTAGGCAGAAATAATGAGATACAAAGGCAGTTCTAACTGGTGTAAAAGCCCATGTCCCCCCAGTCCCATTCCCCTTCTCTTTTATGTGACTCTTTTTCTATTAAGCTTCATCTTTCATCTTGACTTTACTCTTTTCTTAAGCAATGCATATTGGGCTCCCCTGGTGGTTCGTCTGGTAAAGAATCCACCAGCCAATGCAGGAGGTGCATGTTCAATCTAGGGTCAGGAAGATCACCTGGAGAAGGATATGGCAACCCACTCCAGTATTCTTACCTGGAAAATTCCATGAACAGAGGAAACTGGTGGGCTATAGTCTATGGGGTCACAAAGAGTTGGACACCCTGAACGGGCACGCACACTATGTAGAATTAAGACAAATGAAGGAGAAAGGTTCTTTCTCTATTCCCTCCTCCCTAACCCCACCTTTCAGAGAAGGCAGTGGCACCCCACTCTAGTACTCTTGCCTGGAAAATCCCATGTGCGGAGGAGCCTGGGAGGCTGCAGTCCATGGGGTCGCTAAGAGTTGGACACGACTTCACTTTCACTTTCACTTTTCCCTTTCATGCATTGAAGAAGGAAATGGCAACCCACTCCAGTGTTCTTGCCTGGAAAATCTCAGGGACGGGGGAGCCTGATGGGCTGCCATCTATGGGGTCACACAGAGTTGGACATGACTGAAGTGACTTAGCAGCAGCAGCAGCAGCAGCAACCCCACCTTTGATTACTTGCCCCTGTCTGGCTTGGAGCAGGAAAGGGTGGGTTTTGGAGTATTACCTTTCCCACCTAAGCCTCAGGAGAACTTTTCTCTATATCACTTTAAAATCTATGTTGCAAGCATTTAGCTAATTAGGGTCAGTTTAACTTTTCACATACTTGTCTTTTCCAATATGAAGTAAAATGTAGAACTAAGGCATTTGTGAAACTGCAGAATAGAAAATGGACTTATCTAAATTGTCTGGCTGCTGCAAGACTTCAAGATTGGCAGCTGGGAATGGGTGGTGCAGGAAGGAGAGTGGCAGTTAGTACTCGATTGATTTATTATTTGACTTTTAATTTCTGTTGTGTAGAAAGAATATAGTACACCAAGATGTAGTCATAATTCAATATGCTTTTCATGCTCATGAAATAATGATACTTACTGTTTTATCACTGTTATGTTGCAACATGTTTTCTGAGGAGCTCCACCATTTATGAAACATTGCTTGCATATGAGAGGAGGTGCCATCTTTTTAGAAGTGGCACATCCTGGTTGCTTCAGTGATGTCAAGTAGAAAGACTGTGGAGACCCACACAATGATTTGCTCTGCCCATATTTTGGCTGGGAAAGGTTGACTGTACCATCTCTATTTCATCAGAAAATTAGTTTATGATATTTGTGTATGTTTGTGAATCTGTTTTCAAACATTCAGAGTACTGGATTAAGGAATAGCTTTTTACTCACTGTATTTACCTTTTCAGGCCTCAGTTTTACCTTTCTTGGCCTCAGCTGCCAAGTTGGTCCACTGTCTGCCAGTTCTAACATTATGGCTCTCAGGTTAAAGATTGCCAAAATGATTACCAGTCCTTCATTTCTACTGTGTTTTCCAGATACGGTTGTTGATGACTGATTTCTGAGCATTGATGTCAATGAAAAGTTATGACTTTAGCCAGGTGGAAATGATGCATTGGTGCATGACATTAATGTTCTCAATTTCTCTTTACTTACTGGACTATGAAATTCATGAGCAACTAAAGCACTTTGAAATTTTTAAGACTTTTTTTTTAAGAGAAAAGTTATATTATTCTTCTAAAATAAATGTGAAAACAGCAACTTTGTGGTAATATTGGACTGACTAGGTTATTTCATTTAATCTGGTATTAATCCCATGAATTGGTCCCCTCATCCTTAGTTTATCTATGAAATGAAGATGCTGTGATACCAAGGTGACTCAGCCTAACATGGGGGCTCAAGACTGCCTGAGTTTAAAACCTGACTTTACCACTTAAAGTGGTTAGACATTGTGAATGTGTTAATAAACATGGTAGTCTAAGTTTTTCTTATATGTACTGGAGTGAATATAAGATACAGCCTAACTCCATAGATTTGTTCTGGGGATTCAATGAGATAATGAATGTAAAACTTATTATACACCAGACACTAGCCTATTAATAAGAAATCAGTAAATATTGTGTATCATCATTGCCCAGGATTGTAGAGCTAGTATATAATGAAACTGAAAGTTGAAATTGGTATTGTCTCAAAAGTCCATACTCTTACCAGTGTACTGAAGGGGATCAGGATATGCATCCCCCAAATATGCAATTTTTGCATATGGATTATTTTGAACTGAAAGTAATTGAGAAACAACAGATGCAGAGAAATACTCTACTTGTCCCCTTTCTGTTAAAAGTGGGTATACATTCCCCTTTGTGAACATGACTCTCTTCCTTTTCCTGTACCCTGAAGAGAAGAGGACTCTTATCATTGGAGATGACAGCAACTTAAATCCTCATAAACAAACCTACTAACATAGCCCTGTCTTCCATTAGTTTCCCCCATATATTAATTTCCCACAATTTAAAAACCGTAGAAGTCCAACTCCCTTTCCTTTGTCTTAAGGAGATAAATCCATCATTTATCACTATTTGTTAAAATGATACATAAGCTTTCAGGCCTAAATGCTTTGGGGGGCTTTTCACTTCATGTTCTGTGAAGCCCCTCCCCCATGCTATCTAAAAAGATTAACATTTAAAAAGTTATATATGCTTTTACTCATCTTAATATGTCTTTGTCACCTGAATTTTCAAGGCTCCAGTTGCTGAATGTAACAGGGCAGAGAAAAGGATTTTTCTCTCCCCTACTTGCACCCAGAGGAGTCATCAGCCTAAAATGATTTTGAAGCAATTACATATAGTACATGTATGTGTATGGTGATTTGAAACTGTTATCTTGAAGTTATTTTCTTTATCCAGTCAATTTTCTACCTAGCAGTCAACATAATATTCTAAATAAATCAAATCATAACACATATTTTCCTAAACTACATTCAGTGGCTTTCCATTGCCCCTAGGATAAGATCTGAATTCCTGATCCTGGCCTCTGCCCTGTGTCTGAAGACTTGCACTTTCAAATACACCCTGCTCAGCAATGCAGCCATCCCTTCAGTTCCTTAAACTTGGGAACTGTTCATGGTATCAGGGATTTTACACCTGAGGTTGCCTGTGCCTAGAAGAAGCTTTCTGCCATGTTTCTTTTGGTTCTTACTCATCTTTTAGGCCTCAGCTCACATATCCACATATTTCATCTCAGGAAAGACATTTATGCTTATACCACCCCCTTAGCCTCCCCATCTCCAATAAATATTTATAGTTTATGGGACTTACCACAAGTACAAATTATGTTATTTATGTTTATTGGCTTAGTATCTGCCTCTCCCAATATGCTGGTAATTTTATTATAAGAGTAGAGTCTACCTCTGATTTGTGCAACACTGTGCACATTACAGAAAGAATCTTACTTGTTTATAGGCATCCTTTCTCAGAAATTCTTTTATTCCAATGAGTCTGAATCTCCCTGAAGGGTATGTGTGTGTGTGTGTGTGTGTGTAAGAGAAACAGAGAATTTCTATTATAGGTACTATAAACAAAAAGAAAATTTTATGGGTAATATACTTATTGCAAAGCATTATCAATTTTAACCTTGTTTATTTTGCTACTGCTAAATCACTTCAGTCGTGTCCAACTCTGTGCATACCCATAGATGGCAGCCCACCAGGCTCTACCATCCCTGGGATTCTCCAGGCAAGAACCCTGGAGTGGGTAGTTTTAATTATAAAAAAGTTCAGTTACAGTGACTTTCTTAACCTAGAGATATTATGTTGAATTTGATATTTATTAGCCCCATGCACATTTTTATATTGTTTTCACAGGTGAATATATCACAAACATCATTGTTTAGCTCATTTATAAACTTCAAGCAAAGGATTTACCATGCTGTAGATATCACACATTGGGACTTCCAAGTGTACAGTGGTAAAGAATCCACCTGCCAATTCAGGAGATGTAAATTAATCCCTGGGTTGGAAAAATCTCCTGGAGGAGGAAATGGCAGCCCAATTCAATATTCTTGCCTGGAAAATCCTTTGGCCAGGGGAGCCTGGTGGGCTACAGTCCATAGGGTCTCAGAGAGTTGGACATGACTGAGCAACTGAACAAACATATACATATATCATCTACAATATTCTTTACATTATTTTGTTTTTATGCAAATTATGTTTTAAATGTTTAGCCATGTTGATATTGGTAATTCTAGTTTATTCTTTTTCACTGATATATGGTGTAAAGTTTGAGAAATACACTGCATTTATTTATTTTCCTGCTGATGGGCATTTGGGTCATTCCCAGTGTCTCTTTATTTTATTATTATTATTTTTCTACTTTACAATATTGTATTGGTTTTGCCATACATTGACTTGAATCCTTCATGGGTGTACATGTGTTCTCAATCCTGAACCCCCTTCCCACCTCCTTCCCCATACCATCCCTCTGGGTCATCCCAGTGCACCAGCCCCAAGCATCCTGTATCCTGCATTGAACCTAGACTGACGATTTGTTTCTTATATGATATTATACATGTTTCAATGCCATTCCCCCAAATCATCCCACCCTCTCCCTCTCCCACAGAGTCCAAAAGACTGTTCTATACATATGTGTCTCTTTTGCTGTCTTGCATACAGGGTTATCATGAACATCTTTCTAAATTTATATATATGCATTAGTATACTGTATTAGTGTTTTTCTTTCTGGCTTACTTCACTCTGTATAATCGGCTCCAGTTTCATCCACCTCATTAAAACTGATTCAAATGTATTGTTTTTAATGGCTGAGTAATACTCCATTGTGTATATGTACCACAGCTTTCTTATTCATTCATCTGCTTATGGACATCTAGGTTGCTTCCATGTCCTGGCTACTATAAACAATGCTGCGATGAACATTGGGGTACATGTGTCTCTTTCAATTCTGGTTTCCTCGGTGTGTATGCACAGCAGTGGGATTGCAGCGTCATAACTCTGTGAACATCTCTGAGCGTTCCAGACTGTGGAGCACACATAAGGAAATGATTACTGGCTAGCTTGCTCTCTCCTCTTTTGATTCCACCTCATCTCATTCCAGTCACCTCTAACTCCTTCCTCCCTCTTCTTTTCTCCATGTAACTCTGTGAACCTCTCTGGGTGTCCCTCACTGTGGAAAAACTTTTCATCTTTAACCTAGATATTTTATCAACAGTGCTGTGTAGAAGGAGAAGTCTTGAGACTACTGTAAAAATAAGACTGGAAACCAGAAGCAGGAGGCTTAAATCCAAATCCTGAGAACATCAGTGAACTCCTGACTCTAGGGAACATTAATCGATAGGAGCTCATCAAACGCCTCCATACCTACACTGAAACCAAGCACCACCCAAGGGCCAACAAGTTCCAGAGCAAGACATACCAGGCAAATTCTCCAGCAACACAGAACACAGCCCTGAGCTTCAATATACAGGCTGCCCAAAGTTACCCCCAAACCACTGACATCTCATAATTTGTTACTAGACAGAGTTCCAAACAGGATAAACCAAAGGTGAAACACCCCAAGATACATATTAATCAAATTAACAAAGATCAAACACAAAGAACAAATATTAAAAGCAGCAAGGGAAAAATAACGAATAACACACAAGGGGATTCTCATAAGGATAACAGCTGATCTTTCAATAGAAACTCTTCAGGCCAGGAAGGAATGGCAAGAAATACTTAAAGTGATGAAAGAAAATAACCTAGAGCTCAGATTACTGTACCCAGCAAGGATCTCATTCAAGTATGAAGGATAAATCAAAAGCTTTACAGACAAGCAAAAGCTGAGAGAATTCAGCACCACCAAACCAGCTCTCCAACAAATGCTAAAGGATATTCTCTAGACAGGAAACAAAAAGGGTGTATAAACCCGAACCCAAAACAATAAAGTAAATGGCAACGGGATCATACTTCTCAATAATTACCTTAAACGTAAATGGGTTGAATGCCCCAACCAAAAGACAAAGACTGGCTGAATGGATACAAAAACAAGACCCTTGTATATGCTGTCTACAAGAAACCCACCTCAAAACAAGGGACATAAACAGACTGAAAGTGAAAGGCTGGAAAAAGATATATCATGCAAATAGAGACCAAAAGAAAGCAGGAGTGGCAATACTCATAGCTGATAAAATAGACTTTAAAGCAAAGGCTGTGAAAAGAGACAAAGAAGGCCACTACATAATGATCAAAGGATCAATCCAAGAAGAAGATATAACAATTATAAATATATATGCACCCAACATAGGAGCACCGCAATATGTAAGACAAATGCTAACAAGTATGAAAGGGGAAATTGACAATAACACAATAATAGTGGGAGACTTTAATACCCCACTCACACCTATGGACAGATCAACTAACCAGAAAATTAACAAAGAAACGCAAACTTTAAATGATACAATAGACCAGTTAGACCTAATTGATATCTATAGGACATTTCACCCCAAAACAATGAATTTCACCTTTTTCTCAAGTGCTCACGGAACCTTCTCCAGGATAGATCACATCCTGGGACATAAATCTAACCTTGATAAATTCAAAAAAATCGAAATCATTCCAAGCATCTTTTCTGACCATAATGCATTAAGATTAGATCTCAATTACAGGAGAAAAACTATTAAAAATTCCAACATTTGGAGGCTGAACAATACGCTTCTGAATAACCAACAAATCACAGAAGAAATCAAAAAAGAAATCAAAATGTGCATAGAAATGAATGAAAATGAAAACACAACAACCCAAAACCTGTGGGACACTATAAAAGCAGTGCTAAGAGGAAAGTTCATAGCAATACAGGCATACCTCAGGAAACAAGAAAAAAGTCAAATAAATAACCTAACTCTACACCTAAAGCAACTAGAAAAGGAAGAAATGGAGAACCCCAGAGTTAGTAGAAGGAAAGAAATCTTAAAAATTAGGGCAGAAATAAATGCAAAAGAAACAAAAGAGACCATAGCAAAAATCAACAAAGCCAAAAGCTGGTTTTTTGAAAAGATAAATAAAATTGACAAACCATTAGCCAGACTCATCAAGAAACAAAGGGAGAAAAATCAAATCAATAAAATCAGAAATGAAAATGGAGAGATCACAACAGACAACACAGAAATACAAAGAATCATAAGAGACTACTATCAGCAATTATATGCCAATAAATTGGACAACGTGGAAGAAATGGACAAATTCTTAGAAAAATACAACTTTCCAAAACTGAACCAGGAAGAAATAGAAAATCTTAACAGACCCATCACAAGCACGGAAATTGAAACTGTAATCAGAAATCTTCCAGCAAACAAAAGCCCAGGTCCAGACGGCTTCACAGCTGAATTCTACCAAAAATTTCGAGAAGAGCTAACACCTATCCTACTCAAACTCTTCCAGAAAATTGCAGAGGAAGGTAAACTTCCAAACTCATTCTATGAGGCCACCATCACCCTAATACCAAAACCTGACAAAGATGCCACAAAAAAAGAAAACTACAGGCCAATATCACTGATGAACATAGATGCAAAAATCCTCAACAAAATTCTAGCAATCAGAATCCAACAACACATTAAAAAGATCATAC
Source organism: Oreotragus oreotragus (assembly GCA_006410675.1). Taxonomy (NCBI): domain Eukaryota; kingdom Metazoa; phylum Chordata; class Mammalia; order Artiodactyla; family Bovidae; genus Oreotragus; species Oreotragus oreotragus. The sequence goes on along the minus strand of SJYX01005623.1, from coordinate 112,149 downwards.
ACCATGACCAAGTAGGCTTTATCCCAGGGATGCAAGGATTCTTCAATATTCGCAAATCAATCAATGTAATTCACCACATTAACAAATTGAAAAATAAATGCCATATGATTATCTCAATAGATGCAGAGAAGGCCTTTGATAAAATTCAACATCCATTTATGATAAAAACTCTCCAGAAAGCAGGAATAGAAGGAACATACCTCAACATAATAAAAGCTATATATGACAAACCCACAGCAAACATTATCCTCAATGGGAAAAATTGAAAACATTTCCCCTAAAGTCAGGAATGAGACAAGGGTGCCAACTTTCACCGCTACTATTCAACATAGTTCTGGAAGTTTTGGCCACAGCAGTCAGAGCAGAAAAAGAAATAAAAGGAATCGAAATTGGAAAAGAAGAAGTAAAACTTTCACTGATGGCAGATGACATGATCCTCTACATAGAAAACCGTAAGGACTCCACTGGAAAATTACTAGAGCTAATCAATGAATATAGTAAAGTTGCAGGATATAAAATCAACACCCAGTGTTTCTCTATCGAGGGTGTAATAAATTTGTTTGTCATGTCTCCTTGTGAATATCTGCAAAGTTTCTCTAGGAAATATTCCTCAAAGAAAAAATACAGAGTCAAAGAACATGTTCATTTTCAAATATAGTAGATATTTTTTAAATGTTCTCCAAAATGTACCAGCTTACTCTCTGCCAATGAGACTTGTTTTTCCTCAATAGTTGTTCCAGTACTTAACATTGTCAATAGGTTGAAGATTTGCACATCTGATGGTTGTAGAATGGTATTTTATTGACTTAAAAGTAGTTTTGTATTCTTGAAATATGGTAGGCTTTTAGCAAATAGTTTTGCTTGTGGTATCACTGTTGAATATTTCATATTAAGACCTGAATTCAATTTTTATTGAATGGAGATGATACGATCCCCAGGGAAGGTATCATAAGAAATGCAACATTCAAAGTAGACTTTCATTATAAGATTTGAGAAATAGTAATACTTTCTCTCTTCTGTTATCTCTAATAAGTGGGAGGATGCACCAGGGAATGATTCTAAAACGCTTATACTCTAATTTTTGGGTTATCTTATTATTTTTAGTTTATCTAGTTGTTGACTTTAAAACTTCAAATTCTTGATTTATTGACTTAGATATATTCTATTATTTCCTGATATTAAAATGAAAGAATTAGAGCAATTGCCCTCCTCATTCTTTTCCTATAAGTCAATTTTTATCATTTGTTATCCTATTTACATGAATAATCTTAACATTGATCATTGTTATGCCCATACAAATTTCAGCTTCATCAGTTGATTTCTAAAATTTGAAACTTATCCACATAGTTCACAATATTATATTTGTGTATACATACCATTCCCTGTAAAACTAAGAACTGTATTTAACTCAAAAAATGAATTGATTGCTCCCAGTGTCATTTAAACTCTATAGCAGAGAAATTTTCTCATCATCTCATTTTAGTGAATTACTTTTTCAATGCTTTTAAGCTTTTTCCCTTTCTTCTGGGTTATACTTGAGCATATACCCTAGGTAATTCTTTTTCTTAGTTCCTTTTTGTTCATTTTGCTGGAGTACCTTCTTGAGTAATTTCTTTTATTCATAAAGAATGTATGTTGTAAACTTTGAAAATTTTTATCTGTCACCCAGTATCTTCATTTTTCTTTTGTATTTGATTGTTATTTTTCTGAATATAAAGATTTGGTTTAGAATCTTTCCTCCCTGAGAAGGTTGAGGATAGCACTGCACTATTCTCTGCCCTCTAAGTCATTGAATATATAAAATGATCTCTAAAAGTATGCAAATTTAGATGCATTTTTACTTGTTCCTCATGTATTTGTCCCTTAAATCTAATAGATTATGAGGGAATTATCTTTTATTCTTATTTGTGTTGGCTCCCACATTGTCAATATTTATACATGATTGATATTTCATTAGGTCATCATTTACTATCAAGCTTTTTTTACCAAAATCTAAAATCTAAAATAAGAGCTATGTACATGTTCATGTTATTCAGTATACATGTGTACAGTATACAGTATTCATATACATTACTGTATATCTGTCTATACCATTCAGATCTCTCTCATCTATCCCATTTCTCTTTTCAGAGATACAATTCATAGAGCACTAATTTGATAGAATTACTCATTGAAGGGCTAAACCTGCAGACTGAAAAACAATGTATTTTATCAGTGGTGCTATTTTGAACTGGTTTTCACATTGCTTAAGTATACTTTCATATTTTTCAGTTAATTTCTTTTTGCTAAGTGTCATTTTTAAAACTATCTTTATGTCAATAAATCAGTCTTAAGCTGGGTGCCGTTTATTAATTTTCTGATTCCTTGAATTTTTACTTCTTTTTCATTAGTAAGGTTTTAACTTGTAAGGACAGTCTCTTTCTGAGTATGTTTTCATAGCAGTATGCTGCTGCTGGTGCTAAGTCACTTCAGTCGTGTCCGACTCTGTGCGACCCCATGGACGGCAGCCCACCAGGCTCCTCCATCCCTGGGATCTCCAGGCAAGAATACTGGAGTGGGTTGCCATTTCCTTCTCCATCATAGCAGTATATTCTTGTTTTATTCAGAGGCTACAACTGCCTTTGTTTCCCCTCTTTTAAATTGAGATATAGTTCACATAATACAAAATTCACCATTTTAAAGTGTACAATTCAGGGTTTTTCTGGTATATTCAGTATGTTGTGTCATTATCACCATTATGTAATTCTAGAACATTTTCATTATCCAAAAAGAAACCCTCTGCTTATTAGCATCGGTCCCAATACCTATTTCCTTAAGCTCCTGAAAATTAGTAATCTACTTTTGGTCTTTGTGGGTTTACTTCATTCAAGCATTTCATATAAATAGAACATGTGGCCTTTTGGGTCAGATTTTGTATCATGTAACAGCCCTACTTTCCTTTTTATAGCTGAAAAATACTCCATTGTATAGATATACCACATTTTGTTGACCCATTCATTAGTTGGTAGACATTTGGGTTTATAATTTTGAGCTGTTGTGAATAAGGTACTATGAACATGTGTACAAATTTTTGTGTGAACATACATTTTTGTTTCTCTTGCCTGTATGTTTAGGAGTGGCATTGCTGGTTCATGTAATTAACTTTAGTTCTGTTTAGCTTTTTGATGAACTGTCGAACTATTTTTCACAGTGACATTACCATTTCACATCCCCACCAGCAAAGTATGAGTGATCCAGTTTCTCTGCACCCTCCTCACCACATGATGTTCTGGTTTGTTTATTTTAATTTGAACTGTCTTAGTGGGTCTCATGTAGTGTTTCATTGTGGTTTGGATTTGCATTTCCCTAATGACTAATGATGTTGAACATCTTTTTCTGTGTTCAGTAGTCCTTTTTTTTTTTTTTGTATCTTCTTTGGAGAAATGTCCATTTACATCTTTTGCTTGTTTTTAATTATTTGTCTTTTTGCCATTGAGTTGTAAGTGTTCTTTATATTCTGGATACTAGACACTTATCTAATATATGCTTGAAATTTTGTGGGTTGTCTTTTCAGTCTCTTCATAGTGTCCTTAGATGCAGAAGTTTTAAATTTTGTTAAAGTTCCGTTTATCTATTTTATCCTTGGATACTTGTGCTTTTGATGTCATATCTAAGAAACTGATCTAATCAAAGGTCATATAGATTTACACCTATTTGTCTCTAAGAGTTATATAGTTTTAGCTCTTAAATTTAAGTCTTTGATTTATTTGAGTTTATTTTGTTTTACGGCATTGGGTATAGACTCAGAGTCATTATTTACTTGTGGACATCTAGTTTTTCTAGCTTCTATTTTTTGCAAGGACTATTCTTTCTCCATTCAATTTTCTTGGTATCCTTTTGAAAATGAATTGACCATGAACATATGGGTTTGTTTCTGGGCTCTCAATTTTATTCCATTAATCTATAAGTATATTCTGGGCCATTACTATACTCTCTTGGTTACTATAGCTTTGTAGCAAATTTTTAACTTGGGAAGTCCTCCAACTTGTTCCTTTCCTTTCAAGATATTTCATTCCCACCAACAGTATAGGAGAGTTCCCCTCTCTCCACACCCCCTCCAGCATTTATTTTTTGTGAATTTTTAATGATGGCCATTTTGACAACAGAAAACATTGTTAATAAGTTATACTTCAATATAAAATAAAATAAAAAGTTTTAAAAATAAAATAAGGGGAAAATATTGTTTTCATTATTCCTAATTTCACTAAGAACTTGAAAATTAGTTTGTCCATTCACTGTTGCTTCTTGAATTTCTCTGAAGGATTCTCATCAACAATTTAAAATATTATTTTATAATACATTTTTGTTACTAAGTTATCTTTCTATTTCATATGGTTCATGCTCATCAATGCTCTTTTCTCAATTGTTTGATTTTTCTGTTCATAGTAAGTGCTTGTGTGTGTGTGTATATATATATATAAATTGTGTGTATATATATATACGTGTGTGTATATATATATATATATATACTTGTGTGTATGTATATATATATATATACTTGTGTATGTGTATATATATATATATATATCTGTTAAGTAGTGAATGAATAAATCACTGACTTGATAAGCATGAATTATTGAATTGGTTTTCTTTGTTCTGAGCTAGATCAAAATTCACCACTCCAGATTTATTCCTCACTGAAATGCCAGTAGTGACTCTGATCAATGTACAGTCTACACAACTCACGATTTATGTACTCAGTTTCAGGCATAAGTATTATGAGTGCTCTTAAGTCATTTCATTCTGGTTATTCTTTTGGTTAGAAAGCAAGTCTTTCATGTATTTGTTTCTTTCCATTTCTTTATCTCTCAGCTTCTCCTTCCCTGCTCTACTTTTCATTGCCACAGTGGTGCTCACTAATTTATACTCATTAACGCTAATATTGACTAGCTGGACAGAAAGTACAGGCATTGGGTACACAACAGCTTTGCTACATTTTTATAGTTTGACCTGGGTTCACACAGTTGTATGGTAATCTTTCCCTTGTTATGTGGCTTAGCTAATAGAAATCTCATCATAACTGAAGAATTTATAACTGATAAAATGAGTTCATATAAGAAGACTCTTCTTGGGAGAAAAATCAGTAGAAACATTATAATCTAAGTACACTTTAATAAATGGAAAGGCATTTGTGTGTGTGTTCATTCTGGAACAGCCTTCCTCTACTAGGGGGACTCCTATGAGAATTCTGGCTCCTATTATGGAAAACACAGGTGGAGGGACACCTAAGATACAGATCACCCTAAGATTCACCCTAAACTTGGCCAGTTAGATGGTGCTTCCAAAACTTTGAATCTTAAACTGAGAGATAGGTCAGAGGTTAAGGCTGGAGGCAGCCATGGAATCATGAGCAGTATGTCCCAGCAGTGAGTGTTCATCGCGGTGGTATCCAGGGATACTTTTGCTATGGTAGGATCTTGGCTGCTTTTTACTTCTCCTTACTCCCTGTTCTTTTTCTGGACTTGGCTCTCATGATTTTGTGAGCTACCTAATATCCTTCAAATAAATTATCTTCTAATCTAACCAATATAGTTTGGTTTCTGTGGCTTGCCACAGCTGCCAATACAAAAAAAAATCAATATAGTTCTCTAAGTCAAGGATGTTAAATATCTTAAATTATGAATGATGTGTAAGTGCTCTTAATTTCCATTTGTGATTCCTTGTATCATGCATACATTTCTGGATTGCATAGTCTAGATTTGATTCACATTTATTTAATTCACATATATTTTCAATATGTTAAGCAAGATCTTATTCCTTCATCTGGTTCTCCAACCAGATATTCACTAGTCACCTGATTGTGTGACTTGGGGTTCTTGACTCATATCCTTCTTCTTAGTAAGCATCTACTTATCATAGTTCTTATACATTCTTCAATTCTCTCCCTCCTTACACACCTGAGTATCGCTCTGAGACAGAGACTTGCTTTCTTCTTTTCCCCTTATTTTTCCTATGATACTCCTCCAATACAGTTTCTTCTGCCACCTATTTATTTCCTTTTTCTATGCTCATCCCCCAGTTTTCTATTTTCACAATTCTCCTTGATAGACCCAACTAAAAACTTATACCATTTGTAAATTCTAGGATGCATAGCAATTCCTATTGTAATTGTTGTTACAATTACAGTTGTTATAGTATTCCCCAGTATTGTAGTGTAAGACACTAGAATTTACTGGATGTGATGATTAGTTTCTAGTTCAGGCCCCAGAAGCCTCACGCTAGGAGTCACATACAATGTCACATATTTTGCAGAGGTGTTCAGTGCACTGCTTCTATCATAAAAGCATCCTGGGAAGCTTCTTTAGTCCCTTGGAGGAGAGCCCTGCTCTTTTCCATGCAAGGCTGCTGCTACTCCATGTTCCAGGAATGGGGATGCACTCTGTGTTTGCAAATAGCCACAGCCAGCTGCGGTTGAGTGGCGTCACTCCCTTTCAGGCAGGCAGGACATGAACTCTCTAGCTTGCCCAGTCTCTCCCACCTCCTCCTGTCTCCCAAGGAAGCCAGAGGTCAGCTAGAATTTATCCCACAAGGTCAGCATGGCTCATTTCCATGGTCTGCCTCCTCCACAAAGGCTTTGCATTTGTGAACTCTGGTCCTGACTGTCAGTACAAAAAAGCCTATTTATCATCTGAGTGGCTCAGATTTACTTAGCAACTTCTCTTTTGTCTGGAAACACAAGGCTGGTTACTGCTTCTCTATCCCCTGTGGGTAAGAATAGTCCAGATCTTAGGAATAAAAAAGCTTGACTTCTTTTTTGTAGAAAAAGAAAAATTCTTCCATGTATGTTTGTTTTTTCTTCTTGTATTAAAAAACAGAGGACAGAGTAGTTTCTCAATAGGCTCTCCAATCTCTTAATTTCACAGGAAGTCTGCTGTCATCCACACAAGCCACATTTCATCTGAGGGTAGCTCATGCTTGTAGAGGGTTTACTGAACCACATATATTTCCTAGCTATGGTTTTCACTGGTCATTGGATGAGTATAAATAAGAGCAATTGTTCAGAGCACAGAAAATAGAATTGTAAAAAGAATTTGGCCAGCTGACTAGATGCCAGAGTGGACACTGTGTAACTACAAAGCCCTATGGGAGGGAAGCCAGCCCCTCGTTGGTGATCAGATGTAGCTGCTGTTGCGTTTGTTTTACTTCAGATAGGGAAAGTGGAGTGACAAGGAACTGAAGGGTCTCTCAAGATGGGGCCTGCTGGTTGCCACTGGAAATAGTAGTTTATCTGTTTCCCTGGGGGCTTTGGCTGCAAGCGGCAAGGGTCCAGAGGCTGAGGTAGTTTTTGTTGTGTGCTCATAAGTATAACTAGGACCTGGGCTAATGAGAAGATTCTTGTGTTAGTTCCAAGGAGCACTTGTCAATTATAAAGAAGAGAGCAAGTCTAATTTCCTTTCGAGTCCTCAACTGCCCTTTTCTGGAAGCTAAGTAGTGTGGTGAATTATTCATTATTATAATGCTTCAGACCTTCACAGGCCCTTTCTTTGAAGGTCTTCACACAATTTCTGAGAAGTATCACAGCATTTGTATGCTGAAATTTTACAAGCTGAGTAGGGTCCTGTATAGGTCCCTGGGAGCCCAGGTGCCTGCAATGCAGGAGAACCCAGGTTGATTCCTGGGTCTGAAAGATCCCCTGGAGAAGGGAAAGACTACCCACTCTGGTATTCTTGGGCTTTTCTGGTGGCTCGGTAGGTCCAAGACTGAGAATACACCTCCAATGCAGGAGACCTGGGTTCAATCCCTGGGTTGGGAAGATCCCCTGGAGGAGGGCATGGCAACCCACTCCAGTATTCTTGCCTAGAGAATCCCCATGGACAGAGGAGCCTGGTGGACTGCAGCTCATGAGGTCACAAAGAGACATGACTGAGCAACTAAGCGCAATACACAGCACAGGGTCCTGAATATCAGGAAACAGATGCATGAATCTGGGAAGTTCCTCCAGTCAAAAGTGGAGGGAACAAAATCTGGGCAATGCTCTTTTTGTAGCTGATTGTGGTTCTGAAGTCCTCTCCTTTGTCCTTTGTGTTTCCTTCTAGAATAAAACCAGAGCGACCTTGAGAATTCTTTTGGAATTACCACAGAATTTAAAGGCAAGTTACCACTCAGGAATCTCCAAGTTTTTATTATGACTAATTCTAGCCATGGCCCAATTGGATTACTTATTTCCATAATATTGCTGTGTAATAGAAAATTCTAACATATCAATGTTTACTGAAGCAAATTTTATACTTACAATTCTGTGGATCAGCTGGAGCAGCTCTGTCTCTTGTCCTTCTTCCTGCCCAGATGCTATCACTGGAGGTGAAAAGCATGAAATCTAGAGTGATGTACTGAACAGAAATACTGGAATACTGGTCCTTCTGGGCACTGGGGATCCTCTATACCAGCCTGTGCTACCTAGCTTTCATATCTATCATTACGTGAAGAAAAAGAAACCTCTGCCTGTGGTTTAGCCCCTGTGGTTGGATTTGTTACCAAATGCATCACCTTGCTAAGAAAGTGCTGGAAGGCCATTAGAGGTCACCTAATCAGCTCCTTCTTTACTTTTCAGAACTGTTGTTTCCTTCACTGTAAAATAAAATGATCAGGCAGCTGGAGGTTTCCACAGTCCTTTCATCACTTTGATCCCAGGATTGAGACCATGGAACTACGGGTGAATTAACCTAAAAAAACAAATCCAGTGAACAGGATTCACAGCACAGCTACCTTCTGCTCCAAAGCCTTGAATTCACAGCATGTTTCTGTCCCTCTGAATATGACCTTTACCATGTTGGGCACCTCTAATTTCATAGGCCAGGATCAATTGACCTCTAACTGTGTTGACACTCCCTGTGCTCCATAAAAATAACCAAACCTGGACTGCTGCACTGTGGACAGGCTTGCCAAGAGACAGGCTTGGGAATTTGAAGACTCCTATGTATACTAATAACCATAAACAGTTCAGGGTAGGAGGAAATCTCCCTCCATTTCTGGGGTACGTGGGTTGGAGGAAGCAGCAACTTGCAAACCAGCTGTCCACACCCTCCTCAGATGCTCTGAAAGCACAAGTGGGTTTGTCTTGCCAGGAGCACAACACAGGACAAGCATTCTGAGATCAATGAGACCTGTGTGGTGTGAGGGCTGGAAATTAATTGTTTGGCTGGAGCTTAAGAGACCCTGTGCAGGCATTTTATATCCTTATACTTAGGTCTTAAAGAGCCTCTGCATGGGATTTGAAAAAGTAACCTATCATTTCTGCCTTGGGAACACTTCATGAGACACTTGTTTGTGTTTCCAGCTACCTTGAGGAGCCCAATGCCTTGACCTATACTACACACACACACACACACACACACACACAAACACACACACGATCATTCATTATACCAATTGCATTATGAATCTTTGAACATGTTCAACTGTTATTTTTTGTTTTGTTTTTAATGGAAGTGACTATTTTCGTTCTGGAGCATGAGTGGGTAGGAGAAACATATCTCTAACTTTCAAACTGCCTCACTCCGATTCTTTTTACAAATAGCGGTAGTTTTCTTACTGACATCAGTTAAATGGTCTTTCAATTGAAATTGTCCAAGTGACAAGATAAACGGGTACATTCATCCTAAAGCTTGAGGAATACACTGGGGAATCAGTCTCTGGAAGAATTAGAAAGCAGCCATAAAAATCTTTAGATTGAGCTAAGTATACACATAGGGAGTTTACTCAATTTTAATTTGCTTACAAGAGAAACTAAATAGTATAATGATCAGATTTAAATATTTATTGTTTCCTTCTTTTTTTACTCACCAGATTTTTCCCCTTTCTTCTTGTCTTCCCTTTGATATTCGATCATTTAAGCCAGTATTTTCTTTCTTTGTATACTATATTTTTTTAAAGGAGCTTGAATTTTCTATCAGAGAGAACTCAATGGATTTAAGTTCTGGCAGTGGTCCTTATATTAAGATATTGATGGGGGAATAAGTAATGCAACATAATAAAAAGGAATTCAGAAGCATTTAAGAATATTATATCAATTTTAAGGGGGTACCTGGTTTTTCCAGATTGAATCAAACTGCATGATTATAGTTAGGATCTATGTTGGAAATATGCAAGGTAATGAAAATCATTTTTTATTTGGAAGAATAATAAAGACTCTGCTATTTGAGACCTACATTTCTGAAAACTTTCTGGGAGCATTTTCAGATTGAGTAAATAAAAATATAGTATGTACAGTTAACTTTGAATTTCAGATGAACAGTGAAATGTACAGAATGGTTTTACTAATAATGACTTGCTATTATCTGAAATTCAAAGTTAACTGAGTGTTCTGTATTTGCTTTGGCAACCACGTGTCCCAGGATACCAAGTGGCTCTTCTTATCAGGTATTACAGGTCTTCTGAGGCTTTGGGTACTCCTTTCTCCATCAACATGGTCTGCTGTCACATAGATAGACGAAATCCCCATTAGCAGCATTGTTATGGTCCTTCTTAGGCTAACAGAAAGCTAAGGTGTTCATTCAGTACTTCCGGAATTAGTTTTTAAGGGGAACTTTACTCTGTGAGCTTTTTTTCCTTTTTTTTTTTTTTACATCTTTTACTATAAGGCATATTGGAAAATGTTCTCAGTATCTGATTCACTGCTGTTACACAAAATCATAAAAAAGTCATCTTTTCCTGACAAATTCAACTTCTCTTCTAAGGCTATACTCAGATTCCTTGATTCCGTCTTAGTTCAGAATGAGTCCCTCCCCGACCCCCCATGTGAGCACCTCTTTAGAAATTAAGGTTTAACATTTCTTTATTGGAAAATCCTTGCCCCTCATCACAGACCAATGTGCCTCATTTGTTCTTTTTCCAAGAATTCTAAGTTATTCATCCTCTGAAAATACTAGAAATACCAAAGCACATGTGCTGGAAAAATTATCCTCATTGAATACCACACTGCTGCTGCTGCTGCTGCTGCTAAGTTGCTTCAGTTGTGTCCGACTCTGTGCGACCCCATAGACGGAAGCCCATGAGGCTCCCCTGTCCCTGGGCTTCTCTAGGCAAGAACAGTGGAGTGGGTTGCCATTTCCTTCTCCAATGCATGAAAGTGAAAAGTGAGAGTGAAGTCGCTCAGTCATGTCCGACTCTTAGTGACCCCATGGACTGCAGCCTACCAGCCTCCTTCATCTATGGGATTTTCCAGGCAAAAGTACTGGAGTGGGGTCCCATTGTCTTCTTCGAATACCACACTAAATATGATAAAATTTGCATCCAGATAAAGAGTTGGAAAAACTTGTAGTCATATAATAAGTAAATTTTTAGTTCTTAGTAACTCCAAAGGCTCCCTAGTTTTCCCTAAAAATACAGGGAACAACTAACTGTTTTACCTGAAACATGTTGATTAATGGATTATTGTCCACCTGTAGGTGGATTTCTTGTGCTTTGACTCAGATCATCGTCTTATGTTTGTCTTGGTTAATATTATTCCTACTGACTTTGATTTGGGTTTTATTTACTTAAAATTTAACTAGGGGATGCCCAAATATTGATTTCTTAAGAGATAGAATGAGTGGAAATATGAGTGTGTACCAATATGACTTAAGCTAGTTTTTGTTAACTGTTTGAAGTAGGAGTTGCTAATAAGTTGGATTGTAGATAACTGGACATAAAATTGTTAGGGGCTATGAGGGTACTACATTCTAAGGACGTTATTCATTCAATAAAATGTATCTTTTTAAGCTGAGTCTGCCATCAGCACATTCAGGTGGTGTAGAAAGGTGCTAGGGAGCTACACATTAGAACAACTCATTTGATGTATTGGTTGTCACTCCACAGTAAATAATATCTGTATGTTTTCTTGCATTCCTAGTCATTTGGTATATATGTGGGCTTAATAATCACTGTTATTGAATGTCTGCACCAAGTTGATACATTTTAATCAGAGAGCAAATTTCTGGTATTAGTAGGACTCTGGGACATGAAAGCAAATTTGTTATAGAGAAATGGTCATTATCATGATATCTATTAGACTAGGCTAGACTGCCTTCCTACACTTAGCACATATTGGGCTAAAGAATGCTACAGACGTTAGGTTATTTTTGGAGCAGAAGATGGAACAAGAAGAGCCTGAGAAGTAAAGAATAAATATGGATTATTTCATGATAGCAATTATAGAAAAATGTTTGTGCGTGTGCACAAGCATGTATGTGTTCTTACTTAAAAGTAAGCATTAGTTGAATTTAAAAACAGATTAAATACATCCAAACCCACAGACTTTTAATAAACACAGCAACAGATAGAGCCAATATGGCACCAAAAAAGATTCTATTAAAAGAAGTCAGCAAACAGAACAAAATGAATGAAAAATAAATTTATCAGTTATAACAATAAATGAAAATAAATGAATGCTGTTTTTAAAACACTTTCAATTATAGTTAAAACCTAAATAAAACTATTTGCTGCTTTAAAGGGATGCAGTTAAAACATAATGACACTTTGAAAAGATAAAAGTATAAAGCAAAGTTAGACAAACTTGAAAAAAGTGAAGATCTTAAAATTTAAACAAAGAAAAAGTATTCATTTCTTTACTAATAGCTTTGTATTACTTTTTCAACAACAACACTCTAGAAGAAGTTTTCTCTAGATATCAACCTGAAACAAAGACAGTGAAGTGTGCACAGGCTGTCATTTTACTCTGATAAATGATACAATCCACAGTAAAGATATGAGTCATAAAGATTTATGTCCTAAATGTCATTATATCAAAATGTGTAAATCAAAAACTACTAGATAAAGAGAAGTTGGCAACTGCGTATCTGTGTAAGTTCTTTATAGAACAAAAAGAAAAATAAAGGATGGTGATCTTAAGGTAATGAGGGTAATTTGATAGAAAAAAATAGATATCTAATTTTATCATCTCTAGACAGAAAACAAACTTTATAGCTTCCAGTTTATATTTAAAATAATTTCTGTGTTAAGCCACAGTAAGTAAAAATTTCAAAATGCATGAAGTGGGGCATGTTTTCTGCTTAAAAGAAGCAAACAAATAAAGCAACAAACAAAAATAAACTGTGCATATAATCTTGTCATTAGAAATTAAAGCAAACATACTGACAAAATATTCCTGTGAATAATGTGTGAGTTTAAGAGGAAGTTAAATTGTAATTAATAATTGCTAGTATTTGTTAAGCATTCATTATATGTTATGTCCTGGCAAAAACTACTTTAGTTATGTGATGTATTATAAACTCACAACAGTTTATTTAAAGTTGAAGTTCATTGGCCCCATGTACATCCTTGCCACAACTAATTTTAGTTCTGATCACTATCATCTCCTTGACATTGTATATTTATGTGTTTATTGGTTTGCTGTCCATTTCCCAGGAGAATGTAAGCTCCATGATGACAGGGATTTACCTGGTTTCTTTGTCATTATGTTCCAGTCATCTAGATCAGTGCTTCAGCATGGCAGGCCCTTCATAAATATTTGCATGTTCTATAAGTAGTATTATTTTATTATTTTTCTGATGAGAAAATGAAGATATAGAAGCACTAAGAAACTATCTGTTTGTCACATGGCTGTTGAGAGACCAGAATTTGAATTCTTGGATTTGGCCTTGGCCTCGAATGCTAACTCTAGCTCTTAAGCAGTGCACTACATATATTTTGGAAACATAATTGCAATTTTAAAAAATGCATGCTGCATGCTAAGTTGCTTCAGTCATGTCTGACTCTTTGTGACTCTATGGACTGTAGCCCACCAGGCTCCTCTGTCCATGGGATTGTCTAGGCAAGAATACTGGAGTGGGTTGCCATTTCCTTCTCCAGGGGATCTTCCTGACCCAGGGATTGAACCAGGGTCTCCTGCACTGCAGACAGATTGTTTACCATCTGAGTCACCAGGGAAGACCTGCTTAAAAAACAAAAACAAAAAAATCCAGCAAATTAACCTTAAAAGTTCAGCAAAATTTAACTCATAGGAAAACCAAGTAAATGTTTTTATTATGAAGTTAAAATGAAATGTAATATATGGGACATTAATCTCATGAAGTCAGAATAAAAGATGCTATGGAAAAAGGAAAAATAAAATTTTAAAATAAAAATAATGGATGTCAAGAAATTTTCTGTGAATAAAATAAAGGTAAATGTCAAAAGGAAATGAATTGGAACATGCAAGATAAAGAGATGATTTTATTAATTTATAAAAAGTGCTATAATTCCAAAATACTACAGTACCTTTAAGATATATTGATTTCACTCTACCAAATACAGCACTACCTATCTTTATAAAGGGAAATGACACTAAAACAGTAAATTAACTTCTAAGACTTAGCCAAAATTAACTCACAGGTAAATCTATAGCCTGAATATATTCATTTCAAATTAAAATGAAAAGGAAAATCAATAAACATTTTTTGCTGGGCAAAGAACATGATTTCAGGCATTTAACAAGAGAAATATAAATAGACAATAAAGATACAAGCTCCTCCCCAGTATTCCAATCAGTAATCACAAATCATTATCAAATTTATGGATGATCCAAATGTGTTGAAGTTGTGAGGAAACACACATGTTCAAATACTTGATTATTAGAGCATATTTGTGGTATCCTTTCTTTAGCACAGACTTTGTGAGTCTTAAAGATATTCATGCTCTGCATTGATTCTACTGCTAAGATTTTAAGTAAAATAAACATAAATCATAGAAACTTCTCTGACAGTCCAGTGTTTGGAACTCTGTGCTTCCAATGTAGGGCATATGAGTTCGATCTCAGGTTGAGGAACTGAGATCCCACATAGGTCTGTGTGGCCATCTGAGTCAGTTAAAAAAAAAAAAAAAAATTTTAAAGTTTAAAAAAAGCATAAATGTAGTTCAACATTTAAGCAGGAACATTCACTTCAGCATTATTTCAAATAGATAAATTAGAACTCTCTAGGTATAGAACATTAAATTATGGAAAATTAACTTCCCACTAAATATTGAATTTGTTGTCATCTGTTCAGTCATTTGAAAACCTGACTTGAGTGCTTACAATTGGCAGCCCCTATGCTGGCTTTTACAAATCCTTCAGAAAACAGAATGTCTACCTCTCTGGGATTGCAGTCTATCTAAATATGAGCAGAGAATTGAGAATTGTCTGAGAATTGAGTTTTCTGCTTAGATACCTGGTATACCCAGAGATTTGCTATTTCATTTCTCTACAAGGTAGCCGGGATGGTATTATTTCAATTCAAAATCTTCCCATGTCCAATTTTTTTTTTTAATGTGATGTCTATACATTTAGTGACATGGCTCTTTATTTCTTCTTCAGCCTTGACTTTTGTATACCCTCCTCCTCACATGCTAAGCTCCAAGAACACTGAACTCTTTCCCTTTCCTAGAAGGGGCCAAGCCCTCTGTCCTTTGGACCATCACATCTGAGTTTGCCTGTAATTCTTTTCTTTCCTTGGCCTCCTCAAGCTGGATCCTATTACTCTTCAGTTGACTGTGAAATTCAGTACTGTACAGTCTTCTGTGTACCCCATGCCTGTGGGAGGGCATCCTCTTACATGCTTCCACAGCGGTACTTCTGCCACCACAGAGCACTCAGAATACTGAAATGTAATGCACTATTTCCTAGTCCATGTTCTCTTTTAGACTGTGAGTGCCTTGAGGGCAGGGACCATGTCTAGATCCTTCAGAGTTGGGCATTTGGTTCCATAACCATATATGTCATAGCAACCAATCTAGTACTCCTTAGATTCTGGTAACATGAAATGAGTTTTAAAAATTGTTTCAAAGAATATTTGCCAATAATTAAAAAAATCTAATCAGAGCATATGAAATAACTTATTTAAATATATCTCCAATTTTGTTATAGTAAATATATTACTGTGACTATAAATGTCAATACCCCTAATTTGAGCTCAATTATTTACCACTTGGGTGTCTTTCTGTCTCCATTTTTTGTTCCCTTCTGGATACTTCCCACTTCTACCTGAGAACCCATCTTAAACTCAAAGCTACTCATACAAGTCCCCTAGATAAGCTTCTTCCAAGGATCCTTGTTTTCTGTGTGCTTCCTAATGACTTGTTGCTGACCCTTCAACATAAATTCTCCTCATTGCATTGCACCTACAGACTCGACCACATGATTCCTAAGTTCTTTTCCAAAACTTGTACCCCCAACCAGAATGTTCTTTATCTATTTGTTGTGTAGCTAAAGCCTACTCTTACAAGAACCTGCTTAGATTCCACACATATAACAAACTTTTCTTGCTCCTCCTCTATTCTGTTACCTGTAGAAATGCTTCTATGACAGCACAGACCAGTGTTCCATTGCCTGTTACTTAGTTATCTTGCCTCACTTGCTGGTCATGGAGCCCCCTTGAAACTGGGATCTCTGCCTTTTAATACTTATCTCCAGTTCTTAACACAAGGCTAGTATATTAGTCACCTGGGTTCGATCCCTGCGTTGGGAAGATCCCTTGGGAGATGGCATGACAACCCACTCAGTATTCTTTGCTGGAGAATCCCCATAGACAGAGGAGCCTGGTCGGCAGCAGTCCATGGGATTGCAGATAGTTGGACACAACTGAGTGACTAAGCAACTAAGCACATCACAGCACAGTATTTTTAAAGAGTGGATAGATGAATGGATCCTAAATATGTCACAGACTTTTTATCCATATCACAACAAAAATATCTAAGTCAATTATTATAAACGCTTTCTGAGCAGAATACTTTATAAGTTTTTAGCTTCATATAGAATAAAAAATGCTTCCATTTAAATTGAATATATATATATATATACACACACACTAAGTGCTGACTCTAATAATCATTTTTTGGCTTAATCCTCCCACCAAACTTGCGAGGTGGTGTTATTATCTGTACCTATACCCCTAACTATATTTATATGTACATGTACCTAAACCTAAGAAAAGTTAAACAAAGAGAGTTACATAACTTGGATAATATGATGCAGCTAGTGGAACAGAGACTAAGAATTAAAACTCTGGCTTGTCTGATTGTAAAAGTCAACACGCACCACAATTTACTAATTATTTCTATTTTATAAATAATAACTCTAAACTGATAAATATTTATAATGTGCCTGTCCTGTTATAACTGCTTTACACATAGTATTTTATTGAATATTTATAACTAATCTATGAGTTAGGTGTTATTGTGATTCTAGTTTTAGAGGTTAAAATAAAAAGGAAAAAAGAAGTTAAGTAACTTTCCTCATCATATTCATCTATAAAGAGAAAGAACTGGCTTTCAATCCAAATAGTTTCACTCCAGAGTCAAAGATTTTAATTACTCAATTATATGATCTCTCAGAAGAGGAAGCATATTCAGTTTCCAGATTTTCAAAAATAATGATAACATAAATTCAATTTGGGTTTCATGATTTACATATAGATAAACATTTCTGAGACCTAAATGCAAGGAAAATAATTTTTTTGATTAATTGTAAGTAATCACGATTAATGAAGTGCTACAACTCCAAATGAAGTTTTAGTGACATTAGAAGAGGAACCAATATAATCCTATATGAAAAGCATTAATAGAATTAGAAAAATAATAGGAATGCCAAAAGACCCATTGTAAATGTTAAAATTGGCATCAGTGAAATGGAAAAGTTTCCTTAATTTTAAATATCATTACTGGCTGCAATGCTCACCTGATATAATAGTGGTGTGTCAAGATTAACAAATGAAAAAAAGAAAGACACTTTGAAACAATTCAACTTTTATCTAATTTAGTACAATAATACAGTTTTGCAAGTTTTTAATTTTTATTTAAGTTATTCATAGACTGGTAAGTTCCATAGGTGGTGATGGACAGTGTTTTTCTTTTCTAAACTGATGGTCACTTTTTAAAGTTCCATCTCAAAAGAATTTGGAGGATCCCTTGCAGTGGAAAAAAAAAAATGTGTATCAGAACACTCAGAATTATCTGAACCTGTTGTCTTTCTTTATTGAATTCCTAGTATTGTGTTTACCACCATATAGGATGGGTAGGTAAAATATGCAGAGAGACCCTTTAACATTTGAGGATTAAAGTGAGAGTATTAGTCACCGGTTAGTGTCTGATTCTTTGCAACCCCATGGACTGTACCCCACCAGACTCCTCTATCCGTGGAATTCTCCAGGCAAGAATACTGGAGTGAGTAGTCATTCTCTTCTCCAGGGGATCTTAACCCAGGGATCAAACCCAGGTCTCCAGCATTGCAGGCAGATTCTTTACTGAGCCATATTTTAAACGTATTTCTGGACTGTTGAAATGCCTGCTTTAATGCCCACTTCATATCTCTGTCCCTTTTCAAGACAAAGTGGTGGAGTTTCTCCTTCTGCATAACACCTTATTCTCAAAATTAATGACGGAACAACCTTTGACAGATCAGGCACAATGCTGTATTAAGTATATCTATAGACATTGGTCAAACTTTACAAAGTTAGATTCAAAATTTAACAGATGGAACTTAAGTCATGTAATATAATAAATTATAAACTCAGTAGGGGTCAGTGAGCAGTCCTACCAGGCCATCAGTGTGCCTGCTAGTTAATACAAGAGTGAACACCAGATAATAGACCAGGGATGACAGAGGATGAGATGGTTGGATGGCACCACCGACTTGATGGACATGCTGCTGCTGCTGCTAAGTCACTTCAGTCGTGTCCGACTCTGTGTGACCCCATAGACGGCAGCCCACCAGGCTCCCCCGTCCCTGGGATTCTCCAGGCAAGAACACTGGAGTGGGTTGCCATTTCCTTCTCCAATGCATGAAAGAGAAAAGTGAAAGTGAAGTCGCTCAGTCTGTCCGACTGTTAGCGACCCCATGGACTGCAGCCCACCAGGCTACTCCGTCCATTGGATTTTCCAAGCAAGAGTACTGGGGTGGGGTGCCATTGCCTTCCCTGTGATGGACATGAGTTTGAGCAAATTCCGGGGGTTGGCAATGGACAGAGAAGCCTGGTGTGCTGTAGTCCATGGGGTCACAAAGAGTCAGACACAACTGAGCAACTGAAATGAACTATGTCAACACCTGCACTTGGAAATCATTTATAAAGTCAGGTTTAAAGAATTTACTTTTGAATACATTAAAGTATCTGGTAATATTTCCCAAACTTCCTACCCACGACTACCTACAAGGGGAAGTTTAGAATCACTATCTTCCTTTTCTTCATATAGCCTTCAAACAGTTTTTGGTGGTTTATGTCCCCTTTGCTACAAATGCTGCTATAGTTCACCCAGCAGGTCTGCCCTGGACAGACCCAGAGTCTAGCCTGGTTAGGAACACCATCTTGTACTATGATTAGAGCCCAGATAGCAAAGTTCTACTTACTGTATGCCTGAATGGTCTTCTAGGCTCCATGTTCTCCAAGCTACACCCAATGCTTTGCTGCTGCAACCTATCTGACACTGTATGTGCCTCATGGGATTCTGCTCTGTAGCCCCGACCTCAACAATTAGAAACAGATAGAGGGGTTCATAGCTTGACTCAAACCAGTTAGTGATTGTGTAACTTTGAGCAAGTTACTTAAGAATTTTGTATTTTAATTTCTTTTATTGTTAATATGTACTTTTAACAATTAGGAGTTACCATTCATTCCCTGCTTAATATTTTGCCAGGCATTCTTTGAAATTCTTCGTTATATGGACTCATGTGGCTCTTATGAGAATAATCTGAGGTAGGTCATTTTTATCTTTGTTTTGCTAAAATTTACTCTGAAGTCAGGCTTTTAAAAAATTTACTGTCTCTTATAAATGAAGATTATAATACTGTTTTTACAGGATGACTGAATGGAATAATTCATTTCTATTTTCATACAAAATGCCTAAAACAATGCCTGGAACATTGTCCTCACTAAAAATCATATTATTAATATACCTCAGTTTCTTAATTCACATTACAGTTTCTTTTCTTTTACTACAAACTTTCAGAGCATGAGCTTTCTCCCTGGGATAACCTCTCTAGTTCTTCCCAGCCCCATTACTCTAGGATCTGGGCTCTCCTCTTGTCACCCTGTGGTCCTGCTTTAAAGTGATTGATGCCCCTGGTACTCAGTTTTCTCTATAAGTTTGATGCCAAATATTACCACTTTCTGCATATTCTTAAATATATATATATATACACACACACTAAGTGCTGACTCTAATAATCATTTTTTGGCTTAATCCTCCCACCAAACTTGCGAGGTGGTGTTATTATCTGTACCTATACCCCTAACTATATTTATATGTACATGTACCTAAACCTAAGAAAAGTTAAACAAAGAGAGTTACATAACTTGGATAATATGATGCAGCTAGTGGAACAGAGACTAAGAATTAAAACTCTGGCTTGTCTGATTGTAAAAGTCAACACGCACCACAATTTACTAATTATTTCTATTTTATAAATAATAACTCTAAACTGATAAATATTTATAATGTGCCTGTCCTGTTATAACTGCTTTACACATAGTATTTTATTGAATATTTATAACTAATCTATGAGTTAGGTGTTATTGTGATTCTAGTTTTAGAGGTTAAAATAAAAAGGAAAAAAGAAGTTAAGTAACTTTCCTCATCATATTCATCTATAAAGAGAAAGAACTGGCTTTCAATCCAAATAGTTTCACTCCAGAGTCAAAGATTTTAATTACTCAATTATATGATCTCTCAGAAGAGGAAGCATATTCAGTTTCCAGATTTTCAAAAATAATGATAACATAAATTCAATTTGGGTTTCATGATTTACATATAGATAAACATTTCTGAGACCTAAATGCAAGGAAAATAATTTTTTTGATTAATTGTAAGTAATCACGATTAATGAAGTGCTACAACTCCAAATGAAGTTTTAGTGACATTAGAAGAGGAACCAATATAATTCTATATGAAAAGCATTAATAGAATTAGAAAAATAATAGGAATGCCAAAAGACCCATTGTAAATGTTAAAATTGGCATCAGTGAAATGGAAAAGTTTCCTTAATTTTAAATATCATTACTGGCTGCAATGCTCACCTGATATAATAGTGGTCTGTCAAGATTAACAAATGAAAAAAAGAAAGACACTTTGAAACAATTCAACTTTTATCTAATTTAGTACAATAATACAGTTTTGCAAGTTTTTAATTTTTATTTAAGTTATTCATAGACTGGTAAGTTCCATAGGTGGTGATGGACAGTGTTTTTCTTTTCTAAACTGATGGTCACTTTTTAAAGTTCCATCTCAAAAGAATTTGGAGGATCCCTTGCAGTGGAAAAAAAAAAAATGTGTATCAGAACACTCAGAATTATCTGAACCTGTTGTCTTTCTTTATTGAATTCCTAGTATTGTGTTTACCACCATATAGGATGGGTAGGTAAAATATGCAGAGAGACCCTTTAACATTTGAGGATTAAAGTGAGAGTATTAGTCACCGGTTAGTGTCTGATTCTTTGCAACCCCATGGACTGTACCCCACCAGACTCCTCTATCCGTGGAATTCTCCAGGCAAGAATACTGGAGTGAGTAGTCATTCTCTTCTCCAGGGGATCTTAACCCAGGGATCAAACCCAGGGATCAAACCCAGGTCTCCAGCATTGCAGGCAGATTCTTTACTGAGCCATATTTTAAACGTATTTCTGGACTGTTGAAATGCCTGCTTTAATGCCCACTTCATATCTCTGTCCCTTTTCAAGACAAAGTGGTGGAGTTTCTCCTTCTGCATAACACCTTATTCTCAAAATTAATGACGGAACAACCTTTGACAGATCAGGCACAATGCTGTATTAAGTATATCTATAGACATTGGTCAAACTTTACAAAGTTAGATTCAAAATTTAACAGATGGAACTTAAGTCATGTAATATAATAAATTATAAACTCAGTAGGGGTCAGTGAGCAGTCCTACCAGGCCATCAGTGTGCCTGCTAGTTAATACAAGAGTGAACACCAGATAATAGACCAGGGATGACAGAGGATGAGATGGTTGGATGGCACCACCGACTTGATGGACATGCTGCTGCTGCTGCTAAGTCACTTCAGTCGTGTCCGACTCTGTGGCAGCCCACCAGGCTCCCCCGTCCCTGGGATTCTCCAGGCAAGAACACTGGAGTGGGTTGCCATTTCCTTCTCCAATGCATGAAAGAGAAAAGTGAAAGTGAAGTCGCTCAGTCTGTCCGACTGTTAGCGACCCCATGGACTGCAGCCCACCAGGCTACTCCGTCCATTGGATTTTCCAAGCAAGAGTACTGGGGTGGGGTGCCATTGCCTTCCCTGTGATGGACATGAGTTTGAGCAAATTCCGGGGGTTGGCAATGGACAGAGAAGCCTGGTGTGCTGTAGTCCATGGGGTCACAAAGAGTCAGACACAACTGAGCAACTGAAATGAACTATGTCAACACCTGCACTTGGAAATCATTTATAAAGTCAGGTTTAAAGAATTTACTTTTGAATACATTAAAGTATCTGGTAATATTTCCCAAACTTCCTACCCACGACTACCTACAAGGGGAAGTTTAGAATCACTATCTTCCTTTTCTTCATATAGCCTTCAAACAGTTTTTGGTGGTTTATGTCCCCTTTGCTACAAATGCTGCTATAGTTCACCCAGCAGGTCTGCCCTGGACAGACCCAGAGTCTAGCCTGGTTAGGAACACCATCTTGTACTATGATTAGAGCCCAGATAGCAAAGTTCTACTTACTGTATGCCTGAATGGTCTTCTAGGCTCCATGTTCTCCAAGCTACACCCAATGCTTTGCTGCTGCAACCTATCTGACACTGTATGTGCCTCATGGGATTCTGCTCTGTAGCCCCAACCTCAACAATTAGAAACAGATAGAGGGGTTCATAGCTTGACTCAAACCAGTTAGTGATTGTGTAACTTTGAGCAAGTTACTTAAGAATTTTGTATTTTAATTTCTTTTATTGTTAATATGTACTTTTAACAATTAGGAGTTACCATTCATTCCCTGCTTAATATTTTGCCAGGCATTCTTTGAAATTCTTCGTTATATGGACTCATGTGGCTCTTATGAGAATAATCTGAGGTAGGTCATTTTTATCTTTGTTTTGCTAAAATTTACTCTGAAGTCAGGCTTTTAAAAAATTTACTGTCTCTTATAAATGAAGATTATAATACTGTTTTTACAGGATGACTGAATGGAATAATTCATTTCTATTTTCATACAAAATGCCTAAAACAATGCCTGGAACATTGTCCTCACTAAAAATCATATTATTAATATACCTCAGTTTCTTAATTCACATTACAGTTTCTTTTCTTTTACTACAAACTTTCAGAGCATGAGCTCTCTCCCTGGGATAACCTCTCTAGTTCTTCCCAGCCCCATTACTCTAGGATCTGGGCTCTCCTCTTGTCACCCTGTGGTCCTGCTTTAAAGTGATTGATGCCCCTGGTACTCAGTTTTCTCTATAAGTTTGATGCCAAATATTACCACTTTCTGCATATTCTTAACTGCTGTGTCTTATCATAAAGATCAAAGTCTGTTTTTAGTAACCAACTTCAGACCCTCAGGAAGCTTGGACACTGAGCAACTGGTTAATCTCTTTGAGGTCAAACCTAAAAAGCTTAGTTCTCTGGCCCTAATCTTTCTCATTTCTTGTCAATTCCTCTTCTTGGAAATCTGCATTAAGATCCCTCAATTCATTACAGCTGAGGCAGCATAGTTAAATATTTTTGCAGGAGACGTAACAGACACTGGAGACACAGGTTTGATCCCTGGGTTGGGAAGATCCCCTGGAGGAGGAAATGGCAACCAGTTTCAGTATTCTTGCCTGGAGAATCCCATGGACAGAGGAGCCTGGTGGACTACAGTCCATAGGGTCTCAAAGAGTTGGACATGATTTAAAAATTGAACAACAGCAGCAATATTTATGTGTGTGTGTGTGTGTGTGTGTGTGTGTGTGTGTGTGTGTGTGTAGCATGCATGCTAAATCACTTTAGTCGTGTCTGACTCTGCAATCCCATCAGGCTCCTCTGTCCATGAGATTCTCCAAGTAAGAATACTGGAGTTGGTTGCTATTTCCTTTTCCAGGAGAGCTTCCCCACCTAGTAAATATGGATAATATTATCCCTAAAGAATGGTTCTGACTTTTTCCATTTCAAACACATTAATGAAAAGAACTTTATATTTCCAGAGGACAAAATAGATAATGGCTAGGACTGTCAAGTCTGGGTGTTTTTACTCATAGTGATTTTCTGTTATACGTATCTATCATAGAAACCTGATGCAAGAGCTTCTTACAACTGGCCTAAAATAGGAACAGGGATTTAATCACATTAATGTCTTAAGAGGACTTCTTAAGAAGGTGAGTCACTTAATTTTTCTGAACCTCAGTTTCCTCATTTATGAAGTGAGGATAATATGATGATCTAATATAATGAAGCTAATTATGCAGTGATCAAGAATAGAATTATAGGCTTAAACACTGTGGAAAACAGAAGTCAGAGAGGTAGCACTCTCCTTTGTCACAGCATCATCCTTGCCTCATTTGAGAATAAAGAGACAGATGCAGAAAATGGTCCCACTCCCCACAGAGGGGCCAGAAGAATGAAACTTAAAGGTAGAAAATAGATGGCAGCATGGCCTGCCTGGCTTCCCTGAGAGTTTCTCACGAAACCCTGAAAACTTTCCTTTGACTCATTTTCTGCTACTTTAATGTAAGCCTTTGTTACTTGGGGCCTTCACACCAGGCTTACTAGATAGTCTTTTACTTTTCAAGTCTTTTATTTTATTTTTTTAATCTTCATAAGGAGTCTGCTTCAAACTTCTAACTGTTTCTCCCATCCCTATATTTAATCCTACTTTTTATTGTTGAGGTCATTTCTCATTGGTGAGCTAAACACAACTGACAACTGCCTGAGGTTACTGAACACCTGGGCTGTGCTCAGGTCTGTGCTGGGTGCTGTAGCATTCGAGAAGGAATGTGAGGGGCTGAGCATTTGTTGTGGTATGATTTTCTGCATTTCATTAAGGAGCTCAAGGTCACAGCTAGTAGACAGAAGAGTCAGGACTTGAATTCAAGACTTTGTGACTCCAAAGATGATAAGATAAGGATATGCTTTGCATATGTCTGACTCAGGAGAAAACAAGACTGATCAGAAGATGATGGGGGAAGAGGTCAGAAACTGGGCAGCAATGAAATAACATTACTTATTTCCAAATCTTCATCTAATCTGGCAAAGGAGTTTAGACTTGGAGCAAACAGAGATCACCTGAGTGTTTTAGAGCTGGGGCAGAGTTTATGAGAAGTGATGATTAAAGATGGCTATTGCAATGAAAAGCAGGAAGTGAAGAAGCAACATTATAGTAGGGGACACTGCTGTTGTAATCTAACACTGAAAGGGGAGGGTCTGGACCAGGAGGAGGAGACATTTCATCCTCTATTTTGGAGACAAAGAATATGAAATTGGGCAGATGGGAAATAATGGCAACTTTTTGAATGCATATAGTATGGTCTTGATTTTCCCACACAAGTAGGATGAAAGATTGCAATCTTTTGAGGTCCAGGACATGGGGAGGGTATCTTTTGAGAGTGAAAAAGGAAAGACATGGGTTCATGGCAATTCAGAAAAAGGAAATGCATTTAACAATTCACAAGTGACTAGTTGGGGAGAGTGGTATGGTGAAGGAGAGGACTTAGTCAAAGGTAACTACTAGGTTTGAATGTAAGGAACGTGATTGAGTGGAGACCCTGATGTATAAGGAAGTTGAAAGGAGATCTGTATTGACTGGATTTTGCCTAAAGAAGAAAGAATGCTGACTTTAGTTGTAGATCTGTTGCATTTGGTAGGTTAGTGAGACAGTTCAGAAGAAATGTTAAGTAGGTACTATAATGAGAAAGAGTATGATTTCTGAGAGAATTGAACTATTAAAAAGAACAGATCAACATTAAGTATTGAGTATCTGGATGATCCTATTGAGAAGGAGGGAAAAAAGAGCTAGTATCAGAGGCAGAAAGAAATGCATTAGAGGGGGGCGGTCCTAAGATGGTGGAGGAATAGGATGGGGAGACCACTTTCTCCCCCACAAATTCATCAAAAGATCATTTGAATGCTGAGCAAATTCAATAAAACAACTTCTGAAAGCTGGCGGAGGACACCAGGCACCCAGAAAGGCAGCCCATTGTCTTCGAAAGGAGGCAGGACAAAATATAAAAGATAAAAAGAGAGATAAAAGAGTTAGGGACAGAGACCTTTCCCAGGGAGGGAGTTGTGAAGGAGAAGTTTCCAAACACCAGGAAACCCTCTCGCCGGCAGGTCTGTGGGGAATTTCGAAATCTCAGAGGGCAACGTAACTGGGAAGGAAAAATAAATAAATAAATAAATAAAACCCACAGATTACATGCCTAACCACAACTCCTAGCAGAGAAGTAGCCCAGACCCTCACATCCACCACCAGCAGCCAAGGGCTGAATAGGGAGGTGCGGGCTGCATTGCTTAAGATAAAGACTGGGCCTGAATGCCCTGAGGACAATCTGAGGAGCTAACCTGAGATAGCAACCCAAACTGTGGGATAGCCAGAGAGACAGAGAAAAAAAGAGAGAGAGAGAGAGAGAGAGAGAGAGAGAGAGAACTTTCTCTGAGAAGCTTTAACCTAAGGTACTGCTGGCCCACTCATAGAACAAAGGACTGAGAGAATACCAGAGGAAAGCTAGCTGGTTGTGGACTGGCCCTTCCCCCCGCTGGAGGCAGAGAGGCGGGCGGGTGACAGCCAGAGCCAGAAAGGGGAAATCTCAGCCCCAGAGATGGCATCCTCTACCAAACTGCCAGCAGACTCCCAGTTGCTAACCACATCTTCCTGGGATCCTGGATGGTTGACATCTGCCAGGACTGTCACAGCCAGTGATCAGCTCCCCAGAAGAGACACATGGCACATCTGAGATGGTGCTCCCATTGCACACCCAGGAAACCAAGCAGCTCAGACCACGGAGGTGATAAGATGCACCACACACCCAGGGAGAGTGCGCTCACCAAGCACCCAGTCACCTGAGCTGCTCAGACCTGGGAAGGGCACAAAACGCAGGCCAACCAAATCTGTGCCTTTGAGGAGTACCTGAGAACCTGAACCTGAGTGGCTTAGATCTGGGAAGTGAACATAACCCAGGGCCAGCTTTAGACAGTTCCCCTGCAGAGCAACCTGGAGCCTGAGCAGTGTAGACCAGGAAAGAACACATGCTGTGAGCAGGGGCAAAGCCAGTGTGGCTCAGACACTGAAAGCACTCCCCACACATGCCAGTGATATTTGTTTGCAGTGTTCCTCCCTCCCCACAGCACAACTGAACAAGTGAGCCTAAATAAGTGACTAACTTCGCCCCCTTGTGTCAGGGTGGAAATTAGATACTGAAGAGACTTGCAAACAGAGGAAACCAAAATAAACAGAGGGAACCATTTTGGAAGTGACAGGTGCAACAGCTTAAAACCCTGCAGTGAGCACTGACTACACTGGAAAAGGCCTATGGACCTTGAGAAGAAGTACAAACTGGGACAAGGAACTATCTGAAACTGAACTGACCCCATACTGCCCACAACAGCTCCAGAGAAATTCCTAGATACATTTTACTATTATCATTTTTTAAATTAAAAATTCTATTTTTAAGTCCTTTCTTACTCCTTTAATTTTCAGTTTTATAACATACTATTACCTTGCCAAAAAACCCCTATTTTAAAAGCAAATTTCATTATATATATTTTTTGTAACTTTTGTGATTTTTTTTTAATATTGTATTTTTGAGAGTCTAACCTCTACTCTCCGGGGAAGGCAATGGCACCCCACCCCAGTACTCTTGCCTGGAAAATCCAATGAACGGAGTAGCCTGGTGGGCTGCAGTCCATG
>SJYX01005623.1:22962-84034 GCA_006410675.1 Oreotragus oreotragus | reverse complement strand
TTCACTTTTCTCTTTCATGCATTGGAGAAGGAAATGGCAACCCACTCCAGTATTCTTGCCTGGAGAATCCCAGGGATGGGGGAGCCTGGTGGGCTGCCGTCTATGGGGTCACACAGAGTCGGACACGACTGAAGTGACTTAACAGCAGCAGCAGCAGCAACCTCTACTCTAGATATTTAATCTTTGTTTTTTGGCATTTGTTATCAATTTTGTACCTTTAAGAATCCAATCTTCAGTATCCATTTTTACTTATGAGTGTGATTACTGGCTTGATTGCTCTCTCCCCATTTGGACGCTCCTTTTTCTCCGCCAGGTCACCTCTATCTCCTCCCTCCTCCTTCTCTTCTCTACCAAACTCTTTGAATCTCTGTGGGAATACTGGGCTGTGGAGAACACTTAGGGAACTGATTACTGGCTAGATCTGTCTCTCTCCTTTTGATACCCCCTCCTCTCTTCCTGGTCATCTCTATCTCCTTCTTCCCTCTTCTCTTCTCTATGTAAAACCTTGAACCTCTCTGAGTGTTCCAGACTGTGGAGAGCACATAGGGATTTGATCACTTGCTAGATTGCTCCCTCCCCTTTTGATTCCCCCTCTTCTCCTGGTCACCCCTATCTCCCTCTTCTCTTCTCCATGTAACTGTGTGGATCTCTCTGGGTGTCCCTTACTGTGGAGAATCTTTTCTCCACTATCTTAGATGTTCTATCATCGGTGCTGTATGGATGGAGAGGTCTTGAGGCTAGTATAAGAATAAGACTGAAAACCAGAGGCAGGAGGTTTAAATCCAAAACCCTAGAACACCAGAAATCTCCTGACTCCAGGGAACATTAATTGACAAGAGCACATCCAAAAGCCTCCTACACTGAAACCAAGCTCCACACAAGAGCCAACAAGTTTCATAGCAAGACATACCATGTTAATTCTCCAGTAACACAGGAGCATAGCCCTGAGCATTAATATACAGGCTGCCCAAAGTAAACACCAAACCCATAGACACCTCAAAACTCACTACTGGACACTTCATTGTACTCCAGAGAGAAGAGATCCAGCTCCAACCACAAGAACACAGATGCAAGCTTCCTTAACCAGGAAACCTTGACAAGCCACTTGTCCAACCCCACCCACAGGGAGCAATCTCCACAATGAAGAGGAACCACAAACTTCCAGCATACAGAAAGGCCACCCGAAACACAGCAATCTAAACAAGATGAAAAGGCAGGGAAATATTCAGCAGGTAAAGGAATATGATAAACACCCACCAAACAAAACAAAAGATAAGGAGATAGGGAGTCTACCTGAAAAAGAATTCAGAATAATGATAGTAAAAATGATCCAAAATCTTGAAAAAAATGGGGTTACAGATAAGTAGTCTGGAGACAAGGATTGAGAAGATGCAAGAAGTGTTTAACAAGGAACTAGAAGAAATAAAAAAGAGTCAGTCAATAATGAATAATGCAATAAATGAGATCAAAAACACTCTGGAGGGAATCAACAGTAGAATAACTGAGGCAGAAGATAACTGAGGTGGAAGATAGAATGGTGGAAATAAATGAAGCAGAGAGGAAAAAAGGAAGAAAAAGAATTAAAGTAAATGAAAGTAACCTCAGAGACCTCTGGGACAATGTCAAATGCCCAACATTCAAATCATAGGAGTCCCAGAAGAAGAAGACAAAAAGAAAGGCTGTGAGAAAATATTTGAGGAGATAATAGTTGAAAACTTCCCTAAAATGGGAAAGGAAATAGCCACCCAAGTCCAAGAAACCCAAAGAGTCCCAAACAGGATAAACCCAAGGTGAAACACCCCAAGACAATATTAATCAAATTGACAAAGATCAAACACAAAGAACAAATATTAAAAGCAGCAAGGGAAAAACAACAAATAACACTCAAGGGGGTTCCCACAAGGATAACAGCTGATCTTTCAATAGAAATTCTTCAGGCCAGAAGGGAATGGCAGGACATACTTAAAGTGATGAAAGAGAAAAACCTACAACCAGATTAATGTACCCAGCAAGGATCTCATTCAGATATGAAGGAGAATTCAAAAGCTTTACAGACAAGCAAAAGCTGAGAGAATTCAGCACCACCAAACTTGCTCTTCAACAAATGGTAAGGTATCTTCTCTAGACAGGAAACACAGAAAAGGTGTATAAACTCGAACCCAAAACAGCAAAGTAAATGGCAACGGGATTGAATGCCCCAATCAGAAGACAAAGACTGGCTGAATGGATACCAAAACAAGAACCCTATATATGCTGTCTACAGAGAACCACCTCAGAACAAGGGACAAATACAGACTGAAAGTGAAGGGCTGGAAAAAGATATTTCATGCAAATGAAGATCAAAGGAAAGCAGGAGTAGCAACACTCATATCAGATAAAATAGACTTTGAAATAAAGGCTGTGAAAAGAGAGAAAGAAGGACACTACATAATGATCAAAGGATCAATCCAAGAAGAATATATAACAGTTTATATGCATCCAACATAGGACCAGTGCAACATGTAAGACAAATGCTAACATGTATGAAAGGGGGAATTAACAGTAACACAATAATAGTGGGAGACTTTAATACCCCACTCACATCTGTGGATAGATCAACTAAACAGAAAATTAGCAAGGAAACACAAGCTTTAAATGATATAATAGACCAGTTAGACCTAATTGGTATCTATAGGACACTTCACCCCCAAAGAATGAATATCACCTTTTTCTCAAGTGCACATGGAACATTCTTCAGGATAGATCACATCCTGGGCTGTAAATCTAGGCTTGGTAAATTCAAAATAATTGAAATAAGTTCAAGTTTCTGTTCTGATCACAATGAGGTAAGATTAGATGTCAACTACAGGAAAAAAAAAAAAACTATTAAAAATACAAACATATGGAAAGTAAACAAAATGCTTCTGAATAACCAACAAATCACAGAAGAAGTCAAAAAAGAAATCAAAATATGCATAGAAATGAATGAAAATGAAAACACAGCAACCCAAAACCTGTGGGACTCAGTAAAAGGGGAAGTTTCATAGCAATACAAGCTTATCTCAAGAAGCAGGAGAAAAATCAAATAGATAACCTAATTCTATACCTAAAGCAACTAGAAAAGGAAGAAGTGAAGAAACCCAGGGTTAGTAGAAGGAAATAAATAATAAAAACTAGGGCAGAAATAAATGAAAAATAAAGGAGACCATAGCAAAAATAAAAAATGAAAAACTAAAATCTGGTTCTTTGAGAAGATAAAGTAGACAAACCATTGACTCATCAAGAAAAAA
Organism: Oreotragus oreotragus; assembly: GCA_006410675.1. Classification (NCBI taxonomy): domain Eukaryota; kingdom Metazoa; phylum Chordata; class Mammalia; order Artiodactyla; family Bovidae; genus Oreotragus; species Oreotragus oreotragus. The sequence goes on along the minus strand of SJYX01005623.1, from coordinate 80,765 downwards.
AAGGGAGAACAATCAAATCAACAAAATTAGAAATGAAAATGGAGAAATCCCAACAGATAACACAGAAATACAAAGGATCATAAGAGACTACTGTCAGCAACTACATGCCAATAAAATGGACAACTTGGAAGAAATGCATGAACTCTTAAAAAAGTATAACCTTCCCAAAGTGAACCAGGAAGAAATAGAAAGTCTTATCAGACCCATCACAAGCATGGAAGTCGAAACTGTAATCAGAAATCTTCCAACAAGCAAAAGCCCAGGACCAGATGCTTCACAGCTGAATTCTACCAAAAATTTAGAAGAGCTAGCACCTATCTTTGGAGAAGGCAATGGCACCCCGCCCCAGTACTCTTGCCTGGAAAATCCCATGGACTGAGGAGCCTGGTAGGGTGCAGTCAATGGGATCACTGAGATTTGGACAGGACTCAGTGACTTCACTTTCACACATTGGAGAAGGAAATGGCAACCCACTCCAGTGTTCTTGCCTGGAGAATCCCAGGGATGGGGGAGCCTCGTGAGCTGCTGTCTATGGAGTCACACAGAGTCAGACATGACAGAAGTGACACAGTAGCAGCAGCAGCAACACCATATCTTACTCAAACTCTTCCAGAAAATTGNAACTCTGCATTCAGATGCTTATATCTTTCCTTTTCTCCTTTGCTTTTCGCTTCTCTTCTTTTCACAGCTATTTGTAAGGCCTCCCCAGACAGCCATTTTGCCTTTTTTTTTTTTTTGCATTTCTTTTCCATGGGGATGATCTTGATCCCTGTCTCCTGTACAATGTCACAAACCTCATTCCATAGTTCATCAGGCACTCTATCTATCAGATCTAGGCCCCTAAATCTATTACTCAGCTATTAAAAAGAATACATTTGAATCAGTTCTAATGAGGTGTATGAAACCAGAGTCTATTATACAGAGTGAAGTAAGTCAGAAAGAAAAACACCAATACTGTATACTGACGCATATATATGGAATTTAGAAAGATTGTACAATGACCCTATATGCAAGATAGCAAAAGAGACACAGATGTATAGAACAGTCTTTTGGACTCAGTGGGAGAAGTTGAGGGTGGGATGATTTGAGAGAATAGCACTGAAACGTGTATATTATCATATGTGAAATAGATCACTAGTCCAGGTTCAATGCATGAGACAGGGTGTTCAGGGCTAGTACACTGGGATGACCCTGAGGGATGAGATGGAAAGGAAGATGGGAAGGGGGTTCAGGATGGGGAACACCTGTACACCCATGGCTGATTCATGTCAATGTATGGCAAAAACCACTACAAAATTGTTAAGTAATTAGCCTCCAATTAAAATATATAAATTATTTTTAAAAAATGCATTAAAGGGAGATAGAAACAGGAATAGCCAAGCTGGAAAATTCAGGAAAGAAAACTTGAGCACAATTTTCTCTTAAATATTGAAATCTATTCTGCAGAAAGCAGTGTGCTTTATCTCTGATGTGGTCCCCACTGTCCTGGTGCTTACAATCCAGCTGGTGAAAAAGGCAGGCTAAGCGCTGAGGCATAGGCTGCTGAGGGGCCGTGAAAAGGCTGTAAGAGAAGCGAATAAGGAAGAGAAGGTGGGGAAGAATGGAGCAAAAAAAATTTCACCAGGCCTCAAGGGGAAGATAGCATTTTAACCATGTCAGATATAAGAGAGAGAATGATCACTATTAATTCTGCCAAAAAGTGGCAGGAGTTGAGGGGTGGGAGTGAGGTTCTTCACAGTACCTTAGTGAGGACAAGAGGCAGACTGCTCCAGGCTAATGATGAAGTTAGAGAAGAGGCCATTCAGGTCACTCAGAGACCCACTCATGGTAGGAAGGAATGAAACTAATGACAACTAGAAGATTGTGGGAGAGAGTGGACTGGGTGAAAGTGGTAGCTAGCCAGCTAGAGGGTAGGTAGGGCTACATAGGAATGCTGGATGGTAGGTGGGTGGGGGGTTGAATTAGGAGGAGAGGGCATTTCATCCTCTGTTTTGGAGATGCAGGGTATGAATTGGGGCAGATGGGAAGTAATGGCAGTGTTTTGAATACCCATAGCATGTTCTTGATTTTACCATGTAAGTGGGAGGAAAGTTTGTCATCTTTTGAGGTCCAGGGCATGGAGAGGGTCAGGGCATCTTTTGAGTTTCCATAGAGGGACTGTTGTTGAGAAGAACTGCCTGAAGCATTATTGGAGGCTACTTAGAATACTCATCTTACTGGGAATGGAAGTTGGAATGAAGTGTCCTTCAAGACCAGGCAGATGTTTTTAGTTTGACATTTTTCCCTGGCAGCATTCAGAACCTAGGGAGGAGTGGAAATGGTAACTGTTGGGGGTTGGTTGAAGGTTGGGTATCACTGTATCCAAATATAGCCAGAGCTGATCACTGAGACCACTAGTGATGGAAAAGAGACTGCTGTCACAAGTTGGGGCCGATCTGGTGAGCAGGACTGACCAAAAGGAGGCACTGCGGTGGGACATGTGAACACAAGCAGCTGACTCATTAGGCAGGTGGGGAGTGGAAGAAAGGACAAGAAAAGAGGTTGTGGGAAAAAACTGACCCATTTGTTGCATGGCTCAGAAACCCGCTTCCCAGGTCTGAAAGACTGAACCCTCTGACTTTCCTCATGTTGGTACATGGGGAGAAGATTGTCACTTAAACAGTGTCACAGCTGAGGGAGGAGGCAGTCTTTCCTCTCAGTTCTTTTCCTCCGTTTTATTTTTATTATTTTTCTTGTCAGTATTTAATTGCCACCTTTATTTCCTTTGAGAGCCAAATAATCTGCTTTTCCAGTTGAGAGGTACAGTGCATGGAAAAGACAAAGAAAGGAGAAATACATTTAGCTCCCCCATGAGTCACTGTCTTTCTCCTCCTCCTCTCCTCGCTCCTTTTAATTATTCACCACCATCCCTTTTCTTTATTCACGTATCCTCTCATCTCAATGTTCATGTCACTTTGTTATTCTTAAATCATAGCCACTGGCGGTGAGAGAGGCTTGTCTAAAGCTAAAATATGGAGGTTGCCAATTGATAATGCACATGCGTGAGACAGCTCAGCAGTGATTCCTCTGGTCTCTTCAGTGTCACTCCTGGACAGTCCCCCCAAAGCCGGACAAGGACAGGAAAGTTCCTCATTAGCCTCTTGAACTCTCTTTCTCTCCCTCTCCCTCCCACAGATGAAAGATCTTTAAGCACAGACATTCATAAATTAAAGTGTGTCGTTAATTATTCTTAGACACCAGAAGCAGTACTTTCAAACAGAACATATATTAGTCTTCAAAAAGCTGTTCTCTTCAGAGCACTTTAACACTCACTCGCCAATGGGTTTCTAAAGAAGAAATAAAAGATATTTAGAAAATAATAAATATAAATGTGTAGAAGGCTTTCTTCATGGTGTCAACCAAACGTCCTATATTTGCAGACTGTTATAAGGTGGTGGGAGGAGGCAGGGTTATATTTATGTGACTAAATGTAGTTGAAGAGTAATGAAAAGAAGTATTTAGTCTGGGGTAAATCAGATGGAATAGAGAATGAGGTAATTTCTTCATAAAGCACTAGTATCTTCTCTCTTTCTTATAAATCTGTGTGTTGTGCTAAGTCACTCCAGTCATGTCTGACTTTTTATGACCCTATGGACTGTAGCCTGTCAGGCTCCTCTGTCAGTGGGATTTTTCAGGCAAGAGTACTGGATGGAGTGGGTTACCTTGCCCTTCTTCAGGGTTTCTTCCTGACCAAGGGACTGAACCTATGTCCCTTGCATTGGAGCTAGATTCTTTACTGATGAGTCACCAGGCAGGCAGGCAGGTATAGTAGCTTAGTCGTGTCTGACTCTTTGCGACCCCATGCACTATACAGTCCACAGAATTCTCCAGGCCAGAATATTGGAGTGGGTAGCCTCTCCCTACTTCAGGGGATCTTCCCAACCCAGGATCGAACCCAGGTCTCCTTCATTGCAGGCATATTCTTTACCAGCTGAACCACAAAGGAAGCTGCCCCCCCTCCCCGCAAATAAAAGTCACCAGGAGCCCATATAAAAGATGCCGTTAAAGTGCTGCACTCTTTATGCCAGCGAATTTGGAAAATTCAGCAGTGGTTACAGGATGGAAAAGGTCAGTTTTCATTACAATCTAAAAAAAAAAAAAAAAAGGCAATACCAAAGAATGTTCAAACTACTGCACAATTATAGTTATCTCACACACTAGCAAACTAATGCTCAAAATTCTCCAAATGAGGTTTCAACAGTATGTGAACTGAGAACTTTCAGATATTCAAGATTTAGAAAAGGCAGAGGAGTCAGAAATCATATTGCCAACATCTGCTGCATCATTGAAAAAGCAAGAGAGTTCCAGAAAACCATCTACTTCAGCTTTATTGACTATTCCAAAGCTTTTGACTGTGTGGATAACAACAAACTGTGGAAAATTCTTTAAGAGATGGCAATTTTGGACCCCTTACCTGACTCCTGACAAATCTGTGTGTAGGTCAAGAAGCAACAGTTAGAACTGGACATGGAACAACAGACTGGTTCCAAATAGGGAAAGGAGTATGTCAAGGCTGGCTATTGTCACCCTGTTTATTTAACTTATATGCAGAGTATATCATGCAAAATGCCAGGCTAGGTGAAGCACAAGCTGGAATCAATATTGCTGAGAGAAATATCAATAACCTTGGATACGCAAGTGACACCACCCTAATGGCAAAAAGCGAAGAAGAGCTAAAGAGCCTCTTGATGACTATAAAAGAGGAAAGGGAAAAATCTGGCTTAAAACTCAACATTCAGAAAACTAAGATCATGGCATCTGGTCCCATCACTTCATGGCAAATAGATAGGGAAACAATGGAAACAGTGACAGGCTTTATTTTGGGGGGCTCCAAAATCACTGTAGATGTTGACTGCAGCCATGAAATCAAAAGACACTCGCTCCTTGGAAGAAAAGCTATGACCAACCTAGATAGCATATTAAAAAGCAGAGATACTACCTTGCTGACAAACGTACATCTAGTCAAAGCTATGGTTTTTCCAGTAGTCATGTGTGGATGTGAGAGCTGGACCATAAAGAAAGCTGAGTGTTGAAGAACTGATGCTTTTGAACTGTGGTGGTGGAGAAGACTCTTGAGAGTCCCTTGGACAGCAAGGAGGTCAAATGTGTCAATCCTAAAGGAAATCAGTCTTCAATATTCATTGAAAGGACTGATACTGAAGATCTAATCCTTTGGCCACCTGATATGAAGAGCTGACCCATTGGAAAAGACCCTGATGCTAGGAAAGATTGAAGGCAGGAGGAGAAGGGGATGATAGAGGATGAGATGTTTGGATGGCAACACCGACTAGATAGACATGAGTTTGAGAGAGCTCCTGGAGTTGGTGATGGGCAGGGAAGCCTGGCATGCTACAGTCCATGTGGTTGCAAAGAGTCACACAGGACTGGGCAACTGAACTAAGCTGATACATATTTGTGCGTATAGTTACAAGTTGATCTATCTTTCCTCTTCTTGGTGCTCTCCTTCCTCTATTCAGTCACTTATTCTCCATTTATTGAATACTACACCACATTCTGAAGACGTGAGGATGGATGAGACATGGTCTCTGCTCCCGAAAGCTCCAGATGACAAAATAACCTCTAATTCTAGAGGATCAAGACTAGTGGCCTCGGTGCAGCAATACAGTGGCTTACTCCTTCAGGCGGGTCTGCCGCTGCAGCCAGAGTCCCCAGTGGGTGGATTCACTGTCCTGAATCTAGTTGCTGTTCTCTGCAGTCTCAGGGCCTGACATCAACTGACCAGGCCACCACATAGGTCTGTCTCAAACAGCAGGCTTGCATAGCTCGGCCCCATAGAGACAGACTGTAAGGGGGAACACTGGCAAGAAATACAGCTGTCAGGGAAACAAATATTCCTGCTCTCCAGGCAGCTGGTTCTTTCTCTGAAGGGCAGATACGTGGGACATCAAGGCATGGTCAAAAGAGTGAGGATTTTGCCTGTAGATGCTCTGATGCAGTAGGTGATGTTTTCATGCTTTATATTCCAGAGAGTGTTTTCATTTTCCTTCAGGTTTTTTAGAGGACCTCCATTTTCTTCATTTTTCACACTGTATAGAGCAGCTCTTCTCCACTTCAGTTCAGTGGCTCAGTCATATCTGACTTTTTGCAACCCCATGGACTGCAGCATGCCAGGCCTCCCTGTCCATCACCAACTCCCAGAGTTTACTCAAACTCATGTCCAAGTGTCAGTGATCCATCCAACCGTCTTATCCTCTGCTGTCCCCACCTCCTCCTGTCTTCAATCTTTCCCAGCATCGGGGTCTTTTCCAATGAGTCAGCTCTTCACATCAGGTGGCCAAGGTATTGGAGTTTCAGCTTCAGCATCAGTCCTTCCAGTGAATATTCGTGACTGATTTCCTTAAGGATTGATTGGTTGGATCTCCTTGTAGTCCAAGAGATTCTCAAGAGTCTTCTCCAACTTCACTAAAATGCAATTTTGTGGTACCATCCTAGACTTATTTGGTCAAAATATCTGGGTAATGGGTTTTGGGAGCAATTTTGAAAAACAGTTCTTCCAGTTCATTCTTATACACACTAAAGTATGAGACCCATCAGTCCATAAAAAGAAATGGTAGAAACTCCTTTTTCCAGGTCCTGTTCTAGAGCAGTCCAGGGACAACAAGAGTCAGGTACTATGTGATGCAGAGAAATTAGAAAATTATCCAGTCAGTCTTGGATACATGTTCCAGCAGTGTGTTCCCTTGATAGATATTGCCTTGACCCTCAGAGGAGAGTGCATCTGGCTACCTATATCACAGTGTCATCAAGGCCAAAAATAAGGCAGAGTTCATAAAGAAATAGCAAAGGCAATGTAGGGAGGATGCCAAGTCCTACTTTTGGGGGAACAAGTCTGGAGTCAGTTTGGGACATAGTTGGATATCAAAATAATAGTAAAAGATGCAAATTTGTGTGGGGAATGGCCCACCATGAAAACTATTAAGGGATATCAGATATTAAAGCTGGCAGGTGCTGACCAAAGAGGCAAGTGGAAGTGCTGAGAAAGTGTCATGCTGGTTGATTATTATTATGGACATATTATAATTCACTTGTGTCACAGCTTCTTTTGAAGTGAGGCCCTTGGGTTTTCATTCCCAAGTATCAAATGCACCCCACTGCAAAAACTAAATATGACCTGTATGTCATCAGACTCACTCTGTTCTCTTGCGATTTTCTCTTTACTTTTCCTAGACATCATTTCCGGTCTGGCTTTGGCTCTCTTGTTTTCAAAGCCAGTTGTGTTTCTGGAGCCTGTTTCTGTAGACTTTACCACTTATTGACAGGCAATGGAGACTCAAACCTCCAACTTGTACCATGGGACAAAGATCCAATTAGTTGCAATACTTTCTAATAAGCGAGTAATTTCTGTGCAGTGCTTACTTCTCTTGAAGACTAAATGAGCAAAAGTAAACATAAAATGAAACTTTCATCACCACAATTCTTGTGGATCAGGTTTCCTAGGGGAAGATGGGAAACAACTGAATCCTCTGTTCCTTTATTGTGCTATTTTTGAGTCTCAGAGGCATGTGGCCTGTCTATCATGTCTAAAAGCACTCAACCTCTGGAAAACCTTTTCTCCAATTATGGGTTTGCAGGAATGCTAACTGTTCCCTTCTGTAAAGAAGAGCACCATTGAGACCAAAGGGGAGTGACTGCCTTCTTGGTGATATTGAGAAAAATAGAGCAGTGACAGTAATAACCATATGTAATGACGTACGTCAGTGTTCCCCACTTAAAGCGTCTTCGTTGATATTAACAAAATGTGAAGGCATGGAACAGAGCTTAGAAATGAGCTCAACTGTCTTGGCAGTGATTTACTGTTCTAAGAAAAAGATGATAGTAGAAATCTATTTGACAATTTTTTGACATTGGGTATGCATGAAGAACATAGGTAACTGTTCTTTATTGTCAAAGGGCAGTACCTCTTTCCCTGCACTCATAGAATAGAGTTACTCAACATGCAGGGTGAGAGAAGGATCATTGCTTCCTTTGATTGTCTACTCATCCAGGGAGAAGGACAGAGGTATTGCTTCAGGGAATCTCATGGTATAAAGGCCTTAAAAGTCTACATAGGGACTTGAAACAGCTGCAGAGGACTTGAGTTACAGTCTTTCTCAGACTGTAGATTAAAAAAAAAAATTGTATACGTCAAATCAAGATATAGAAGACAAACAAATACCACTGACTTTTCATGCTATAGGTTGGAGGGAAGGGAACTCAGAAAAGATTTTATCTAGCAGATACGTTTCTGGGAACCTTCAATTATTTCTGTGATTGATCTGTCAATAAGGTAGGAGTCATCCTCCCTACTCCCACCCCTATGTCAGGGGACCAGATCTCCCTTTATGGTAAATTCATGATAAACTGAGATCTATTCAGTGTATGAAGCTCATTGTGTTCACTTGCTAGAATATTCTATTTTATGTGAGAAATCACACATGATATCGTTATTTTTTTAAACACAGCATTTTATTTTCTGATTATAATGTTTTGGAAAATACGATTTCCTAGAACATGTGAAGAAGAAAATATGATTGCTCAGAGATTGCCATGCTAACATTTTGGTATGCTTTGATATATAATTCCAGTTGAGCTATTTCAAATCCTAAAAGATGATGCTATGGAAGTGCTACACTCAATATGCCAGGAAATTTGGAATACTCAGCAGTGGCCGCAGGACTGGAAAGTGTCAATTTTCATTCCAATTCCCAAGAAAGATAATGCAAAAGAATGCTCAAACTACGACACAATTGCACTCATCTCACATGCTAGCAAAATGATCCTCAAAATTTTCCAAGCCAGGCTTCAACAGTACATGAACCATGCACTTCGATATTCAAGCTGGATTTAGAAAAGGCAGAGGAACCAGAGATCAAATTGCCAACATCTGTTGGATGATCGAAAAAGCAAGAGAGTTCCAGAAAAAAACATCTACTTCAGCTTTATTGACTATGCCAAAGCCTTTGACTGTGTGGATCACAACAAACTGTGGAAAATTCTGAAAGAGATGGGAATACCAGACCACCTGACCTGCCTCTTGAGAAACCTATATGCAGGTCAGGAAGCAACAGTTAGAACTGGACATGGAACAACAGACTGATTCCAAATAGGGACAGGAGTACATCAAGGCTGGCTATTGTCAGCCTGCTTATTTAACTTATATGCAGAATACATCATGAGAAATGCTGGACTGGATGAAGCATAAGTTGGAATCAAGATTGCTGGGAGAAATATCAATAACCTCAGATATGTAGATGACACCATCCTTATGGCAGAAAGTGAAGAAGAACTAAAGAGCCTCTTGATGAAAGTGAAAGAGGCAAATGAAAAAGTTGGCTTAAAGCTCAACATTCAGAAAACTAAGATAATGGCATCTGGTCCAATCACTTCGTGGCAAATAGATGGGGAAACAATGGAAAGAGTTGCTGATTTTATCTTTCTGGGCTCCAAAATCACTGCAGATGGTGACTGCAGCCATGAAATTAAAAGACACTTGCTCCTTGGAAGAAAAGCTATGACCAACCTAGATAGCATATTAAAAAGCAGAGACATTACTTTACCAACAAATGTCCATCTAGTCAAAGCTGTGGTTTGTACAATAGTCATGTATGGATGTAAGAGCTGGACTAAAAGAAAGCTGAGTGCCAAAGAATTGATGCTTTTGAATTGTGGTGTTGGAGAAGACTCTTGAGAGTTCCTTGGACTGCAAGGAGATCCAACCAGTCATACTAAATGAAATCAGTCCTGAATATTCATTGGAAGGACTGATGTTAGAGCTGAAACTCCAATACTCTGGCCACCTGATGGGAAGAACTGACTCACTGGAAAAGACCCTGATGCTGGGAAAGATTGAAGGTGTGCAGAGAAGGGGATGACAGAGGATGAGATGGTTGGATGGCATCACTGACTTGATGGACATGAGTTTGAATAAACTCTGGGAGTTGATGATGGACGGGGAGGCCTTGCATGCTGCAGTACATGGGGTCACAAAGAGTCAGACATGACTGAGCAACTGAACTGAACTGATATATAAAGATATATGTACAACATAAAGCATGCACATATGGGTGTGTTTGTGCATATACATATATAGACATGTGTATTTAAATAAAGAGACATAAATATCTGTGCACATATGTGTATATCCATATATGTAAAGTATAGATTATTATACAGTAAATATAGTTTTGTCTTGCTTTTGGTTAAATTATATTTTATACATCTTCAATATCATTTGATACACTTTAAAGACAGAATTTTTTTTTTACCCACGTCATATTCTGATTTGGACACGTCACAATATATTTTGCTGTTTCTTCAGAATGTGTGTTTTTCAATCAAGTATTATGGCATTTGTTTCATAGAACTTCTGTTTTGTGATTTTGCAACTGTCTTTTATTTTTGGTGTGTGTGGGAAGCAGAAGCATGCCTCTTCCCCAAAGATGATATTGTTTAGTCACTAAGTTGTGTCCAACTTTTTTGTGACCTCATGGACTGTAGCCCACCAGGCACCTCTGTCCATGAGATTTCCTGGGCAAGAATACTGGAGTAGGTTGCCATTTCCTCCTTTAAGGAACCCTCCCAACTCAGGAATTGAATCCACAACTCTTGCACTGGCAGGAGGATTCTTTTACTACTAGTCCACCAGGGAAGCCCCACCCAAACAAATCCATGCTCTAATCCCTGGAACCCATGAATGTTTTCTGCTGTCTGGCAGAAGGGAATTTGTAAATGTAATGAATATTAAGAAACCTTAAAATAGGGAGATTATCTTGGATTATTCCGGTGGGCACAGTGTAACCAAATGAGTCCTTAATAACTAAGAGCTTTCTCTGTCTGGAAGCAAAAAAGAAATTTGGTAGAAGGAGAAGCTAGAGGTAGCCTCAGATGGTAAAGAATCTGCCTGCAGTGGAGGAGACCCTGGGTTGGGAAGATCCCCTGCAGGAAGAAGCGGCAACCCACTCCAGTATTCTTTTTTTTTTTTTTAATTCAAATTTATTTATTTTAATTGGAGGCTAATTACTTTACAGTATTGTATTGTTTTTGCCATATATCAACATGAATCCATCACAGGTGTACACGTGTTACCCATCCTGAATCCCCCTCCCACTTCCCTCTCCGTACCATCCCTCTGTGTCATGCCAGTGCACCAGCCCCAAGCATCTCATGGACAGAGGAGCCTGGCAGGCTACAGTCCATGGGGTCACAAAAGAGTTGGACAAGACTGAGCAACTAGCATTTTCACCTTTACTTTCAAACAAGAGGAGGTTTGACATGCTGTTGCTAGCTTTGCCAAGTAGGGACCTATGTACAAGGATCAGAGAGAGGCTTTCCAAGCTAAGAGCAGCCCCCAGCTGACAGCCAGTGGGGAAAGATGGGCAGGCATCAGTCTCACAGCTGCAAGGAACTAGATTCTACCAGCAGCCAAGGAGCTTCCCATAGGCTTCCCACAGCCTCCTGATAAGCAACTAGCCAGGCAGCAATTTGATTTGGGCTTTATGAAACCTACAGCAGAGAAACTAGCTGAGCCAACCCAGATTTCTGAGTGCAGAACTGAGAAAAATAAATCAGTATCAGTTTTTAAGTTCTAAGATTGTGGTATTTATTTCAGCAGTAATAGCAAACTGATGTTGTGGCCTATAATATACTTCCTATTATTAATAATAAATTATTTTATTTTTTCTTTTTGATTGGGTCATTATGATCTTTGAAACCAGCTCTTTGAAGTTTTCATAATGTAAATCTTAAGTTGATGTACACAATGAATGGGAAGAAAATATTATACTGCAGTTATATCAGCCAGAGTTATATACCTTAAATTGCACCATGTAAGTCCACTAGAGGTAACTGGCAAAGAATTGTATACTGTTTCCCCAGTTCTTATGGAATTGCTTTTGATTTATATTTTCTTTTTTTTAATTTATTTGTTTTAATTGGAAGCTAATTACTTTACAATATTGTAGTGGTTTTTGCCATACATCGACATGAATCAGCCATGAGTGTACATGTTTTCCCCATCCTGAACCCCCCTCCCACCTTCCTCTCCATCCCATCCCTCAGGGTCATCCCAGTGTACCAGCCCTGAGCACCCTGGACTCATGCATCAAACCTGGACTGGAGATTCGTTTCACATATGGTAATATACATGTTTAAATGCTATTCTCTCAGATCATCCCACCCTCACCTTCTCCCAGAATCCAAAAGACTGTTCTATACATCTGTGTCTCTTTTGCTGAAACATGATTGATATTTTCTGATGAACTATATAATTCTTAAGTAGTGATATTATTGTGCTTAAAATAAATATAACATGAAATCAATTAGTCAGTTGACTTTCAAAGTATATGTTAAAAGGGACTCTATAATGATTCTTTAAAATTCTATTTACATCCCTGTTTCACTGGTACTTAGATGGGTTCTAGGAGAGTACATTGTCTAAGGGAAATATTCTTCCCACATCTTTTCTTCCTGGAAGCCATATGAATTTTCATGCAAAATGATTGAAAATACATGAGTTACTCCTTTACACGTTGCTTAACTAATGGAAACGTTCAGAAGACAATTTACCTTTGGCAAAACATTATATAAATAGAATCAGAACTTAGACCTTATCAGGAAGTAATTTCTTATCCTGGCTCCTCTAAGAACTCTTAATTTAGGTGTAATTCACTCATAAGCCTGTTCTTAAATAGCAGCCCTGACACCCTCCTAGAAAACTTGTAAAAAACATTTTTTTTTGAAAAATGACTTTTTCCTAAGAAAGACTTCTGTTCTAATAGACATATTAAATTATAATTAATGCTATGCTACCATCAGACACATCTTTCTACAGACAATGCTTTGTTCTTCCCTGGGCCAACAAAGTTAAAATTAGGCAAAATCTCTTTCACTAACAAGACCAAAAATTCCGTCATTGAGAACTTTGCATTGGTTATATACAAAAGAGGGTTTTCAAAGGCTAGAGAAGGAATGAACAAAAGGAGAGATCAAAAGAGCTATGCTTCTGGTGAGGTTTTGGACAGTAAGGAGACCAGCTTAAGTGAGAGAAGTTTGTAAAGAAGTCATAAATACCTTAGGATTAAGGGCAGGATGTGACAAGCCAAAAAAAATTAAAAAAAAAAAAAAAAAAGACGAGCAAAGAATGATATCTGCTCATTTTCGGTGGCTGCCATGAGATGAATGACTTGTTTCAGTGTCAATGCTTTCTGTTCAACAACAGATATTCTCTTCTACCTGCTCCTACTGTCCATACTTTTTTTCCCCCAACATTTCACTCTTAATTTTTAATTAGCATATGGTATTTATTAAATTACTATTATGCATCAAACATTGTTGGTTCCCTTGTGGTATGTCCACACTTTTTGTGAGCAGCCATGAGGTGTTTTCCAGCCTCTTGTCTCTCCCCACTGTGACTGTTTCTCTTGCCATCTAATTGCAACAAGAATATTTATTAGTGTTGCCCAGTGTGACTGCCACCTTCCTGCCCTGAGATGCCCCAGGGCGCCCCCATGCAGACTCTGCTAAAACTCAGTGGGACTTGGTGAGGTCCAGAGGCCCACCAATGTTAAGAACTGATGGACTCTAGTCACCTTGATCACAACGTTGCATCCCTTGCTTCTCACATAATAAAAAAAATTCATGTTTCTCTTGCACTTATGTTTTATTTTTATTTTTTTGGTATTCTCTGATTCCTATATCTGACCAAATATTTCACTTATTGCTTTTCTCAAAGATCTTTTGTGTGTCAGAATCGTTTCAGGATTAATTATTGTTCCTTTCATTGTTAATTGCTAAGTCACATCCAGCTTTTTGCTACCTTTTGGATTATATCCCACCAGGCTCCTCTGTCCATGGGACTTCCCAGGCAAGAGTACTGGAATGGGTTGCCATTTCCTTCTCCAGGGGATGTTCACAACACAGGGATCGAACCCAGGTCTTCTGTTTGGCAGGCAGATTCTTTACCACTGAGCCATCTAGGAAGCCCATTTCAGGATTAATAAACTCCGCTAAAGTTTTAAAATTTCTATTCTTTCCATAAACTGAAGGGCCTTACCTAGAAGCTGGAGTTCTGTAAATGCCACGTTTTCTTCATTTACATTAAGATGAAACTGCTCATTTTCTCATGTTTCAATGCTTCAATGTCCCATGTGCTTAAAGGTAAGGATGTGGAATAGGTGTCATATTCTCTCCTCAATTCACTATATGACAATTATACATTCAGCTCGATGTTAAAAAATAAGAGTAAAGATATAATTATGTTATAGTCAGTCTCAGGCCTTTTGAATATTTTATGCTCTTCCTTCCTTCATCTTGTCATCCAACAAATCCTCATTTCCCTACTTCATTTATTGAGACATTTCTTTCCTTGTTGCACATGTTGTATTCGTCAAACCAAGTCCCTCTCTCATCCTGAATAACTTCAAGGTCATAGCAGTAGGGGGCTTCCCTAGTAGCTTAGCTGTAAAGAATCCAATGCAGAAGACATGGGTTTGATCCCTGGGTCAGAAAGATCCCCTGGAGAAGGAAATGACAACCCATTCCAGTATTATTGCCTGGGAAATCCCATGGACAGAAGGGCTGGGTGGGCTACAGTCCATGGGGTCACAAAAGAGTCAGACATGACTTGGTGACTAAACCACTAGCACCACACAGCTGTAGACTCATTCATCCAAGGCGTTTCAGTTCTTTGATGTCCTCCTATCTCCTGACTTTGTCCCTTACATCTCTTCAAGAGCATCAGATTGAGTCATCTTTCAAGACCATCAGCATTGCTTACTTAAGTCACTGAGTGCCGTGGCCACTGCCCTGTCAGTCTGCTTCCATGATGGCTGTCCTCCAACCTTTTCTGCACACCAGAGTAATCTTATAAAAGGCAGAATAGAACCACGCAATTTCCTTGTTAAAAGCTCTCTTTGGTTTTTAGTCTTGATGTATAAAGAGCTTGAAAGTCATCACTCTTGTCCTACAAGAAGAAAAACCAGGACAAATTGAAAACCAGTGATGTTCCTTGGCCTCCTCGGAAAACTGAGGACATAAGACAAATTGGCATCCTGAAATGTGAAGTGGAAAGGCACATTCAGGAGATGCAGCCCTGAGTCTGCTTCCCTGGAGCAAACACCGACGGACTCCATTTCATTAATTCCACTGTAATTGCATTATAAATATGTTTATGGCTAGATTCAATAGTGAGCAAGACTGATAGAAGTATAAACAGCACAAGTAAAAATATATGCTAATAATTTCTATTTTGTCACAGATTTCTTAAGTTAAACTTAGGTCTTTGTCTATTCCCATGATATCCTCTGTCGTTACATGGCGTTTTCAGGCACCAGAAATTTTTCACATCTCAGTTGACCCTTTGCTTCTGGGAAAGCCACCTACCTTTGAAGCCCTTGCTGTACTTTTTCTTGCTGTCAAAGTTAATTAAGAGTTATTGATGGCATGACTTCTTCAAGTTTTTGTTCAGCTTCACTAGATAGACAATCCTTCTCCTAAAATAAGAAAGATCTTCTTAGTTTCAGGGAAAGTCTGAAATAACATCTTTTCCAGATTTGTTCTTTTCTTTCTCAGATGGAGGAAAAAAAAAGTTATCCTATGTCTCTTTCATCAGTTTGTTTATTTTTTTCCCTAAGTCATGACCTTCCACCAGGAAAAGAAAAAGAAACTCATCTTTGTGACTAAGTTGCTGATTCGTTCAACTCCCTTTCTCCTTTATCAAGACTTAATTGAGAATATTTTCTCTTATTTCTTTCAGTTTTGTAACCTGCTTAAACCAACTTGGTTTTCCTTTGACTGTTACAAATACGCCTGGCCATGGAAAGATAATTACAGCGATTGCCTCACAGTGGCTATTTTAGTAACCATGCCTGACATGTATTCCTGGCATACAATGACATGCAATAATTCACTGTCCCAATACTTCCAAGAATTACTTATACCTCTTAAAAAAAAATGTTACTATACAGACTTGTGCAATGTTGAAATACTTTTATTGGCATCTCCCCAGTAAAAATGAATACAACTGAAAGCTTTCTCATATATTTCACAATTATGCCTCTTTTAAGACTTTTACAAAGGCAACTACTCCCAGCTCCACTGATGGTATTCATAGTGTTCTAACGTATTTTATTGTCTCTCTGCTTACTTGGTTCTCCAGTTAGCTTGAGGCTTCTTAGAGAAACCTTGCCCTTCTGTGAGTCTTCAGCATTTAGCATGATTCCTTACATGGTGTTCCCAATTAAGTATTGTTGAATGACTGGATGTATGAGTGAATACATGGTTATATGTGTACACTTATATCTTTTATATAAATATCTTTACATATTTTATCTATATTGATATATATATAGATATATGTGTATGTATATGTATTATTATGTATAAATACGTTTATACATGGATAAAGGAATATATGAAAGAATTAGTATCTTAAGTATAGCTAGCATACCAATACGTATGCTTAGTTGAATGGAGACTTAGAAATCATTTTGGCTTTAGGAAAAGTGTTAGTTACTCAGTTGAATCCAACTCTTTGTGAACCCAGGACTGGACTGTAGCCTGCCAGGATACTCTGTCCATAGAATTCTCCAGGCAAGAATACTGGAATGGGTTGCCATTGTCTTTAGGAAGAGACCAGTAAACAAACAAACTTCTGGATTCAGTAATGCCTGGAAGACACTACTTCTGCTGCTCAGTAGTGCCTCTTCATGGTTATTTTCTCTGTCACACTGTAAATTAACTCCTCTTCAACAATGACATGCTACCTCCATCAGTTTCCTGTCTAATTATGAGAGAGCTGGAAAAATATGAAAGAAAGTTTCTTAATTAAAAGAGAAAAGGTAGATAAAATGTAGCTAGAAAAACCTGTTTCTCTGATTTTCCCTTTTAAAAACAGCTGCTGCTTCAATGTTTAGACCTCTCAAACGATTTCCTCATATATATATTTAGTAAGGTCCAGAAGGAAGGGCTTGGTAGAGTAAGTGGATGCCACATATTAACATGTACTAAGAAAAATTAATAACATGAGGGCTGGAGGTTGCTGTCTGCAGCACAATTTGCTCCTTACTTTATATTATAGAAGTAAGGAGGGAAGATCATTGTCAAAGCCAAATTTTGCTGCAGCCCTATGATAAGCTCTCTAATTAGAATAAGCACAGTATCCAAGAACAAAGATTTTTTAAATTGGCTTGCAGTGAGTGCAGGTGATGAAGCAGCTGGCAGAGTTAATAACATACCTTCTGTAATTGCAGAAGACCTAGTTCTAAACAGAGTGGGTAATGCCACATTGGAAAGAGATGAACAGAAAATTAGATAGGGATGAGGGGGCAGAATGTATGAGGGGACACGGAGTTGCAAGAGGGTGCAGAGACTGTTTGAATGGACGTGTGAACAAGAAGTCATTTCTGATTGAGAATATGGGAAGAGGCATTTGGGGGAGGGGGTGTAATGACAGGAAGGTAGAAAAGTGGCAAACTCTTGGTTTATTTGCAAAGAAATAACATGTTGAAGAGGAAAAAGAGTTCTGTTTTCTAAAGACCCATGTGGATTTTGGCCTTGAAAGGTTGAATTGGAAGACATATGGTTGGAGGACTCTGAGACTGATTCTCAATGTTTATTTGAAAAATCAGAGGTAAATAGAGGACTAAGTGTTCATACTGAATGAGATAGGGAAGGGTTAGCTTGGGTTAATAGTTGATTACTGAAATACATTTCCACAGAGACAGCCTACCATTATCAAGGGGAAACCAGGGATTAGCTTTAGTTTATAAAAACTCACTAGGCAAAAATTTTGCTTGTACCTCTCCTCTGTTAGGAATAGTTGTAGTGCTTCATTCATCTTGAATCCAAGTCTGCTTAAATGTTTTCCGAAATAATGCTTCAGTAGCCTTAGTTTTGTAGCTTTAAAGGGTATATTTCTATTGAAGAATATTAAAAAATATAAAAATAATTCTAATAGTATTTTAGGAATTGGCATGTACAAGTCAAATCAAATATATATTTCAAAAAGCAAAATCAAAATGCAAGACCATGAAAAACAGACACACCGGCTGACATCAGTAAAGTATCATGGGAAAAATTGGTCTAGCTCTAATATAACTTTGATTACAGAAGCATTTTATAGACTAAACACACTTGAAAAAAAGACAAATTACTTTAAGGTTATCAACAGGAAAGACCGTACAGGCAACAAAGAAACCTTGGTTGTCAAATCATTTTCCATATTATAAGGCCAAGATAATAAAAGGAACCAAAAGTACCTGTTTAACATGGTTCTGGGATAAGAAAGCCCCAGGGATTTCTGAATTGAAAATATAATAACTTTTTTTTTTTTTTTTTTTTGGAAGCAAGGAGGTTGTTTAAATACCTAAATCCAAGTTTGAGATCTTAAGACTGCCAACATGCTGTGCTCTCTGAATGCCTGTTCAGAGTGGATGGTCACAGAGACACATAACCGCATCACTGGTACACAGCTGCCTGCCCAGTTCAGTTACAGAATCACCCTTGTCCTTGCTTTGCAGAGAAAGCTGCAGACTGTAAACTGGCTTTCCCATTTTCCTGGGTGAATCCGTTTGTACTCACCCCTGTCCAGGCAGTCCTATTGCTGATTTATTCTGTCTACACTCTTGATTTCTCAGAAAGGTAGGGCATGTCCATAATGGGAAGTCAAATAGGGCATCCTTTCTTTATGAAAAGAAAGCTTTGTACTGGAAGTAATTGTCTAAAGCTTCAAGTAGTCTGCTGACTTGAAAACTGATTATATGCAAGTATTAGGGCTTCTGTGATATCTCAGTGGTCAAGAATCCCCCTAAAATGCAGGGAATGCAGATTTGATTCCTGGGTCAGGAAGATACCCTGGAGAAGGGAATGGCAACCCACTCCAGTATTCCTGCCTGGAGACTTTCATGGACAGAGGAGCCTGCAGGGCTATAGTCCATGGGGTCACAAAGAATCAGATACAACTGAGCGACTAAATACATTAGTCAAGTAATGAGTGGGAGGCAAGTGGAAAAAGAAAACTATTTTTAAATGCACAAAAAGAAAAAAGAGAGAAAGCAAAGGCTGAAGAAAGCCCTTCTGGTTGACTGATGTGGCCTGTTTCTGGATTCCCCGTCATTGTGCTCTGCTTTTCTGCCGGAAGGCGTTGTGTAAAAGCTGCTCCTCCAGGCGTCTGCGTCTTCTCTGGATCTCTTTACTCGTTCTCACAGCACCGTCTTCCTGCCTTGGTTTCCCTGAGGGCCACTGCCACCTCTCCCTTTCTCAGTTCTGATCCTAGGTGAGATGACCCCAGAGCCTGCAGTTGTATCTCCAGCTCCTCCTATCCCATCCTAGGAGACAAAACCTCCGAGTCTGCTCCTTCCCACCATACTCAGGGGAACCTGGTGTGATTTGCAACAGGAAAGTTTATATCTAATGGTGTGCTTAATTGTTAGTTGTTAGAATATCAGCATACAGTTTCAGTGACGATTTTTTGTCTCAAACATTTGCTCATTTCTGGAGTTTACCCAGACTCATACAGTAATGGAGCTAAGCACCATCAAGATGGCAGGAATGATAACATCAGTTATCTAACATTTTAATTTTGAATTTTTCTGGCCCATAGGCTGAGTTGCTGCTGAATTAAATAATTCTTCATATTTAGAGTTGTTTTAAGTGTATTTCAGTTAAGCGAGGTTTATATAGAAGAGTGTTGAATTTCTGTGACAAACGACAGATGGCAAAGCCAAATGCTGACAGCTATGGCAGCTATATATCTGAAACAGGAAACATTTTTCAAGAATCAGTATTGTCATCTCTTTTTCCAATTCTGTTTGAGTGTTAAGATTGTGTTACGACTCAGATAAAAAAGAAAAATAAAGTACAATACTCACTAGGAAAAATAGTACATTACTCACCAGGATTTTCCTGTCTTTGTTTTTTGTGTGTTTGCTTCTTCTTCTTTTTTTTTTTAAATTAGACTCTTCCAATAACATGGGCACAAATAAAAAAGGTAGTTTCCACTGTTCAACTTCGATAATTGTTCATAGCATCTGGAAGATGTGCATACCTTGTACATGAGGAAGAGGAGAGGATTATGGTTGTACACCTCTTGGCTATATTGTATTCTTGCTCTAATATGCTCCAGGCCAAGGGTCTTTGTGGCATTGTACATCCTCAGTGGAGAGATGCTGCTATTTCAGGAGAAGGGAGAAAATCATCAAGCACAGGCTAGCAGAATGTCCTTGGTCCCTGGGAGACTGCTGTCTTGCAGAAATAACCCAGGTCTTTTGATACTCGGTGCTTTAGTTCCATTCCAACAGGAAATGTATGCATGACCTTAGGGAGGACACTTTATCTTCCTAAGCCCCAGTGTTGTCATCTGAAAAGGAAGATAAACATCTTGACTTTCTTATTTCTAGGGCTGTTGTCAGACTCAAAGTAGGTAGCTTGAAGACAGTTTATAATGATCTATAGTGTTGCCTCTGAAATAATTTGGTATTATCACCATGGGTCTAAGTCACCTAAAGAGGATGTGGGGTTTAAGAGGCCTGGAGTTCCTAACTGCAGGCTGGTCCTGACTCTCCATGGCTATCCAAGAAGGTGGTGGGTTGGGTAGCAGAGGCTGAGACTCAGCTTCTCTTTGTCACATTCCATCCTTGTCACCTCTCAGCTGGTAATGACTGAAGACTTTGTGACCAAGGCTGGAAAGGATATTTGACAATTAGTCCTTACCTCACTCCCCACCCACACTTCTTTCCCAATGCCAAATATAAAATTTTCTTTGGCTTTATCTCCCCTCCCCATCCCAAATTGAAGTGTTTTGTTTTCAGTTGAGAAAGAGTAGTTAATTCCCCAGCAGAAGGAACATTCTTGGAACTGACTTCCTGAAAGCCATCCAGACCAGTCTTTGAGAGTCTGATAAGGCCTCATTAAGTGGACACCAACAGACTATTGTTTTGATGCTGCCCTGTGCATTAGGATAAATACCAGTTAGCTCTTGGCACTGAAAACCTGCCCTCTGTGACTTGGGACAAATAGACTAACTTTACTTACTCAGCCCTCCAATGTGGTTAGAAGTCATGAGGTCAGGATGGCTTCAATATCTGAGTGAATCTTTTTATCTACATTATTATAAGCAGCTAGTCAGCTTCTCTATCATCCTTGTCAATCTCCACAACTAATTGGTCACAAGTGCTTCAGAGTGTTCCTCTTGAACATCTTTTGAATGTGTCTTCTTTACAGAAAAAATACTTTTTCTTGCCTCATCTGAATCATGGTGATAACCTTCATGCTACTGACCCAGCAGCACTCTTCTTCCGTCAAATTCATCCTTTCTTCATGCTGCTACCAGAATCATTTCCAAATACAAAACCATGACTTTGTTATCTCCTTGTTAGCGCTTCAGTGCTTCCCTAAAATGCTTAGGTCTAGGTCCAAATTCCTAAGCACAGAATACAAGGCCTTTCTACTCTGCTCTTTAGGTCTGCATTTCTCTAGTCTGACCTCACGGTATCTGCTTTGAAGTAAACTAGGACATTCACTAAAAATGAATATTGCAGGGCTCCACCCTAAAAGACTTCCCTGGTGGCTCAGACAGTAAAGTGTCTGCCTACAATGTGGGAGACCTGGGTTTGATCCCTGGGTCAGAAAGATCCTCTGGAGAAGGAAATGGCAACCCACTCCAGTACTCTTGCCTGGAAAATTCTGTGGATGGAGGAGCCTGATAGCCTACAATCCACGGGGTTACAAAGAATCAGACACTACTGAGCGACTAAACTAAAACTAAACCAAAACCCTAAAAATGCTGAAATAAGATTTTGAGGGAGAGATCTACCAAGTCCACACTTTAAACAGGAGTCTAAGGTGACTTTTATGTTTCGTAAAGTAAGAACCACTGCACTAGACCCCATTGAGGCCAAGAAAGCAACTGTGTCTATACTTTCTGTGTCTATCCCCCATATTTTCCTGGCACTACTGTAAGCTCAGTAAATGTTTGCTTAATAAAAAATAAAATGAGTCTAATTGAAAATTCACCAAGGGGGATATTTGTTGACTAGAAACAGGCATGAGGAAACCTTACGGTATGCTAGAAATTGATCTGTATTGATCTGGACTATGGCTTCACATATGAATATAAATGTGAAAATACACCTAAGATTAATGCATGTTTATGCACTAAACTAAATATATATCTCCATATGAATGAAAAAAATGACTCAATCAGTCAATGATTGGAACCCAACAATGGGTTTCTCCTCCTTTCTGTACCCAATAGATTTTCTCTCCTGCCTTCTTTACCTTGGTTAATAATCCACTCCCCTAGCCACCAATGGTCAACTCCTTAGCTATTTTTTAAAAATTATTTCTCTTCCTAATCATCATGAAAACATTATTTTTCTCCTTTATAGTATCTCAACAGGATTTCTTTCCTGCCTGTCTCAATGACACTGCCCTATTCAGGCCCTAATTATTTACAATTCAGCTCTAATTACGCCATCTCAACCAATTTAAAGTCCAAATGGCTTCATATTGGTCACAGAGTGCTCCTTATATTTGACCTTCATTATCTGATCTTAACCTTCTTATACTGCTTGTTATTCTCCACTGGCCTCAACACCCAGTGCAACATATACTTAACTCAGTCTTTTTGACTCTTATTCCATGTCCTTGTGTCTTTACTCATGCTCTCTTTACTGTCTGTAATGCCCTCATCTCATTTTTTATCTTCTGAAAGCCTATACAGTCCAGCTGAAATGTTGCCTCTTCCTTGGAGCTGCCTCTGATCTCCTGGCTGGAAAGAATCAATCACTCCTGAGTGTTCTTCATGTGTGAGAGCTTATTGATTGAGAGTAAGTGTGGGTCCTGCAAACCTACAAGCCCAGAAAATAAACATCAAGGTAGTAGGGAAGAGTGCCATGTAACTCTGTTAAGAGCTGTAGGTCTCTTGCATTGGGTGTGGAGATAAGGATTTCAGAAACGATTAATATGCATTAGGCGTACAACAGAGCTGGCTCTCAACCTCCTGCAGCCATGTTCTGGCTGAATAGAAAAGAAACTGGCCCTTGCACATAGGCAAGATGGCCGCAGTTCCCATCCTATGGACAGGAGTCAAAATCACTAAGTAATTTCAGAGGGCAAGGAAAAGGAGGCTCTTCCATTCTGAAATTAAGTTCATTGGCGAGTCCATCAAAACAGGAGGTATGTGTAAGTATATGTGCAAGTAGAATTATTATTATTAAGGCTCAATATTTGTAAAGTAAAAGTCGCTTTCATATACATCTCCTTTAATGCTAATAATACATCTATGGAGGTAGTATTATTTCTATATTCATTCTTTAAAAAATGAATAACATGTCATTTGGAAAAGTTAAGTAATGTAATATTTTGTAGAAAGTGGTACACTGGAGGCTCAAAGCCAAATTTCTTTAAATCCTATGCTTTGAAGTAAGAATAAATATTGTCTTAATATTGTAATTTTACTTAAAATTTTCAAGTTGATGTTAGAAGTAGGTGTGTACATATATGGATATGTACATATCATATACACATATACATAGAGATGTACTACATATAATCTTCTGTAAGCTAAACCTGTGTTGAGATTGACATTTTTGAGCAAACTGCTTAGAGATTAAAACATAAGATTTTCACCACTCACATGTGCTTTTAAGAGTTAAAACTGTTGGAAGTCCCAGTTTCATGTAGATCTCTTAAATTAAAGTGTATGTAAACAGTGGGATTCCATTAATGACCCTAGAATTTCTTGAAGCTTTACATATTAAAGGAAAAAAACAGTGGGGATGTCTTGATCTTATTTTCAAATCAGATTGTTCTTATTTCAGCACTGCTTTATTTTTCCTAAATGAGCTATAAGACCCTAATTTTGTGTTCCAGGAAAAAGCTTTATAACAATAATAACAGTTATAAAAACAGCTAATATTTACTTTGTATTATGTGCCAGTCATTATACTTTGTCACTTAATTCTCATAACTATTCTGTACCATTAACATTACCATTGTGTAAGTAAGACAAGACAAAGAGAAATTCATTTTCTCACCACCAGACAATAAGAAGGCTATATGATTGGGTTTTGTTGTAGTCTAAATTTCCTCCTTTAGGTAAAGCAGATTTCAGGGTCATGATTACAAGGATCGAGAACAAGGGACTGGGGCAAATAAAACTGGAAAGGATGAAAAGTCAGTTTAAGAGTGTGATATCAAGATGCTTAATACCATGGTGAAACTGAACCACCTCAGAACCTTCTGCTAGGAGAGAGCTAGTTAAGCAATTCTCAGAGTGGTCCACCAGAGAATTGGTGGGGGCAAACGTTTACATTTACCCTTTGACTCCTATCACTCTCCCTTGAGTGGTTACCTGTGTGTCTTTTTTTTAATGTATATTTTCATTTATTTGTTTATTTTAATTGGAAGCTAATTACTTTACAATATTGTAGTAGCTTTTGCTATACATCAACACGAATCAGCCATGGGTGTACACGTGTCCCCCATCCCATCCCCCAGAGTAGTTCTGGTGCACTGGCCCTGAGCGCCCTGTCTCATGGGTCAAACCTGGACTGGCGATCTATTTCACATATGTTAATATACATGTTGCAATGCTATTCTCTCAAATCATCCCACCCTCACCTTCTCCCACAGAGTCCAAATGTCTGTTCTTTATCTCTGTGTCTCTTTTGCTGTCTCTCATATTGGGTCATCATTAGCACCTTTCTAAATTCCATATATATGTGTTAATATACTGTATTGGTGTTTTTCTTTCTGATTTACTTTGCTTTATATAATAGGCTCCAGTTTCATCAACCTCATTAGAACTGATTCAAATACATTCTTTATAATGGCTGAGTAGTACTCCATTGTGTATATGTACCACAGCTTTCTTATCCATTCATCTGCTGATGGACATCTAGGTTGCTTCCATGTCCTCTCTGTTATAAACAGTGCTGCAATGAACATTGGGGTGCATGTGTCTCTTTCAATTCTGGTTTCCTCAATGTGTATGCCCAGCAGTGGGATTGCTGGGTCATAAGGCAGTTCTATTTGCAATTTTTTAAGGAATCTCCACACTGTTCTCCATAGTGGCTGTACTAGTTTGCATTCCCACCAACAGTGTAAGAGGGTTCCCTTTTCCTCATACTCTCTCCAGCATTTACTTTTTGATAGCAGCCGTTCTGACCGGCATGAGATGGTACCTCACTGTGGTTTTGATTTGCATTTCTCTGATAATGAGTGATGTTGAGCATCTTTTCATGTGTTTGTGTATCTTTAATCCCTACCTGAAATACACACACACACTCTCTCTCTTTCTCACTCATTCTCTTACTCATTCTCTCTCTTTTTTCTGGACAACACAAGCATCATGCTACTGAGTTCCAACTAGATTCCTATAATTTAACATTGGAAAATGCCCAAGTCAAAAAGAAAGAAAGTGGAGGAACAGGTCAAATCCACACAGAATTTGTGTATAAAGCTTGAGCTGGAATCAGAGATAAGGCTGAGGAGATGGGGTCAGTCACAGGATACATTCAGTAAGTTCACATCTAAGAACTGTTTATTCTCTATGTTAAAACCTAAATCATGACTTCTAACTAGTGGCTAACTGCAATTTGCAAAAGAATTCACCTTAATTAATGTAATGTTATGTTTCATTTGTGGCTAATAAAATTGGTTACTTTTTTAAAAAGACAATGTTAAACTTGTAGTGGAACAAGCTATTTGCTATTATATTAATCCCAGATCCATAACTGATTTATCTTTCTGTCCCTTACCATTCTTTCTAGTCTCCCCTATCCTCAGTTAACACTTCAACTAGTCTAGGTTTCTTGCCCAGTAGCGCGACACAGAACTTTATCACTGGAGGCAGGGGCAGGGTGGGGGGTGGTCTGAGTTTTTTTGCCCTGTGTCTACTGCAAATGTACATTCACAGTTATTGTCAGACCTGGGTGCAGGTCCCTTAAAATGTCCCAGTGAATTTCTTTAGTTCTAGACATATTCCTCCTGTTCCAATTATGGAAAAGCAAACTTTGCTCCCTGTGATAATCAGGATCAATCTGTCATAACTATAGTAGCTCTTTTCTTGGCTTCTGGTCTCTAATACCAGGTGGTACTTATAGCACTTATTTAATTAAACACTCATTGTGTCCCCTTGTGGATCCTTTCCCTCTGCAACCAGGACTTCCATCAGACCCTAGTGTTTTAGGGATGAGAAGTGATTTTTTTCTCAAGGAGCTCATTCAACTTGGTGATGATAAGTGGTATGGATAGCAGTCTTTTGGTTTTCAGAACCAAGAATTTATCCTTATATTGGGACTGAGTCGTGACATAATGGTATTGGTTTGCTTTATATACTTCCTCCTGGAGGAAAGGGTTATCAAAACTTGCAAAGTATTGACTCCGAGATGATACCTTAGCTGAGCGTGTAATAGGCCATTCTAATGCTCTATTACTTTAACTACTTTCAGACAAGTGGGAAAGACTAGTTTGTACCATTGTTACGGCCCATTAATCATCTGTCCTCCATCACCCCTCTAACTGGCATTACTCCCCTTGTATTAATGTTAACTCAGACCTTGTTTTCAACTGCTTTCAAAGTGTTTGTGGTAGACTTCTTTCCCTAATATGCAGTTACCCTGATGAATGACCATAAGTACTTTATGGGGGAGGACTCAGGGAATATGTATTATATACATGTCTTAATGGCATTCCAAGGTCCTTCTTCAAGGGGAGCCAGTCTCTCCTTCAGTCAATGTGCCCTGGCTTGGGTCTAGAAATTTGCAAGATGCTTTGCTGAGAATTGAGTGTCACAGGCATAGATATAATGTGAGTATGCTGTGTTTTTCGAGAATATTCACGCTGCCATGGAATAAAAGATAAACGGACTGATGAAACCTATAAGTGACTACCATAGATAGTAAGTAAGCTGGGAACTTATGATACACAGGTAAATCTCATAGGATATATTAAATATACGTAATAGTAAAACAAGGAGCCTGTGATGCAAAGCAAAATTTATGAGACATGATAAATACAGATTATAAATGAGCAATAACCTGTAAGACATTCCAAAGATAGGTAGAATAAATAGCCAAGATGATGGAAGAAATACGAATACTACTTAGAGACAGAGATAGAAGGAGCAAGTCATGATTGTGCCTCTTCTGGACTGAAAGCCCCATGTGTATTCTATGTAAGAAATGCAAATAAAATCCAGCTCCCTCCGATGGCCAGGTGTACTTGTCCCTACATATTTTTGATAAAGCAAGCATGAGTCATTGGTCCAGGACACTGTCTCTGTATGAAACCCCATGCTCTAACTTCAGTTCTGGATCTTACAATCACATCATCAGCAAGAAAGCTGCTGTAGCTGAAAAAGGGAGAGAGGACAGCTGAAAATTATATAATTCAGAACTCAAGAAGTGCAGTCCTTCTGTCCATTTGTGTGTGTGTGTGTTCAGTTGTTTCCAGTGACCCCATGGATCATAGGCAGCCAGGCTCTTCTGTCCATGGAATTTTCCAGGCAAGAGTACTGGAATGGGTTGCCATTTTCCTACTCCAGTCTGTCCATTTGTACCTATCCTAAAAATGTTAATTTATCCCACTTCACTTCCCTTGCTTCTTATTATGTATTTTTAGATAATTTAATAAAACCATTTAAGTTTGTTCTGTGAACACTTATGTTTCATGGCCTTTGAGTGAAATAATTTAGTAGTGCATTTAGACACTACCATTGCATGAAAGTAATTTTCCACATTGCAACAAGTCAAGACTACTAGAAACTTATCAGAGAATAGCAGCAACGGTATAGAGAACAGAGATAGTATACATCACAATGAAGTGTGCTGGGAATATTGGAATTTCAGCCCAGCCAAAGTTGAAAAACCTCATTAATATCTCCATAACAATTCTAGCATCTACTGAGATACTAGACAGATGCTTTAGGAATAAACATTACACTTATGAGTAAGAACTACATTTGACATACCTTAGCAAAACCCAGGGACACTTTACTGATAAGATAAAAAACACAATTTTAAGAGGGGGTAAAAGATTCAATCAGATGTTCACAAGTTAGATATACAAATTGCCAACAAGCACATGAAATATTTTCAATCTTCCAGAGCACTTATTATTAGAGAAAATGCAAATTAAGACCAAATCAGGATACTATATCAGAATAGTTAAAATTAAGACCTTAAAAAGTAAAACGATCTCACCAAATTGGTGAGAATGAGAAGCACCTGGAACTCTCATACATTCTTGTTAGGAATATAAAATATACAATTACCTTGGAAGACAGAGTTTCTTATAAAAACCATATACCTATTCTTATATAATCCAGTAGTAACACTCCTAAGAATTTCACTCAAGAGAAATGAAAATATAACTCTGCATAAAGATCTGCTAGGAATGTATTTAATAGCTTCTTCTTGTTAGCTCAGAATTAGAAGCAACCCAAATAAACATATAAACAAATTGTGGTATGTTTGAAAAATGAGGTAATAAAAGGCATGGGTTATTGTGACTTGCGACAATATGTTTGAAACTCAGAGATACTATGCTGATTGAAAAAAGAGAAAAGCACATGAGAGTACACACTGTATGATGTTTTTCATGTGAAGTTCTAGAATAGAGAATGACATCTGGTCCTGTTTCTTCATGAAAAATAGATGGGGAAAAATGGAAACAGTGACAGATTTTATTTTCTTGGGCTCCAAAATGACTGCAGACTGTGACTGCAGCCATGAAATTTAAAGATGCTTGCTCTTTGGAAAAAAAGCTATGACAAAGCTAGACAGAATATTAAAAAGCAAAGACATCACTTTGCTGATAAAGGTCCATCTAGTTAAAGCTATGGTTTTTCTAGTAGTCTTGTACATATGTGAGAGTTGGACCATACAGAAGGTTGAGCACCAAAGAATTGATGCTTTTGAACTGTGATGCTGGAGAAGACTTTTGAGATTCCCTTGGACAGCAAGGAGATCAAATGAGTCAATCCTAAAGGAAATCAACCCTGAATATGCATTGGAAAGAATGGTGCTGAAGCTGAAGCTCCAAAACTTTGGTCACCTGATGTGAAGAACCAACTCACTGGAAAAGACTCTAATGCTGGGAAAGATTAAGGACAGGAGGATAAGTGGGTGATGACAGAGGATGAGATGGATGGCATCATCAACTCAATGAACATGAGTTTAAGCAAACTCCAGGAGATAGTGAAGGACAGGGAAGCCTGGTGTGCTGCAGTTCATGGGGTTGCAAAGAGTCAGACGCAACTGAACAACTGAATAATAACAACAACAACAGGGAAACCTTGTCTATAGAAATGTGGTAATGAAAATACTTTTTATATTAATTGGGTGGACTTGGGTGTTTACATTTATCAAAACTCTTGGAACTACATACTTAAAATGTCTGCATTGATTGTATGTAAATTATACCTCCATATCAATAACCTCAGATATGCAGATAACACCACCCTTATGGCAGAAAGTGAAGAAGAACTGAAGAGCCTGTTGATGAAAGTGAGAGAGGAGAGTGAAAATGTTGGCTTAAACCTCAAGATTCAGAAAACTAAGATCATGGTATCTGTTCCCATCACTTCATGGCAAATAGATGGGGAAACAGTGAAAACGGTGGCTGAATTTATTTTTCTGGGTTCCAAAATCACTGCAGATGGTGACTGCAGTCATGAAATTAAAAAAGGACGCTTACTCCTTGGAAGGAAAGTTATGGCCAACCTAGACAGCATATTAAAAAGCAGAGAGATTACTTTGTCAACAAAGTTCTGTCTAGTCAAGACTATGGTTTTTCCAGTAGTCATGTATGGATGTGAGAGTTGGACTATAAAGAAAGCTGAGCACCAAAGAATTGATGCTCTGGTGTTGGAGAAGACTCTTGAGAGTCCCTTGGACTGCAAGAAGATACAACCAGCCCATCCTAAAGGAGATCAGTCCTGGGTATTCATTGAAAGGACTGATGTTGAAGCTGAAACTCCAATAATTGGGCCACCTGATGTGAAGAGCTGACTCGTTTGAAAAGACACTGATGCTGGGAGGGATTGGGGGCAGGAGGAGAAGGGAACAACAGAGGATGAGATGGTTGGATGGCATCACCAACTTAATGGACATGAGTCTGGGTGAACTCCAGGAGTTGGTGATGGACAGGGAGGCTTGGCACGCTGTTGTCCATGGGGTCATAGAGTCAGACATGACTGAGCGACTGAACTGAACTGAAAGTTGATTAAAATATCTACAGTAATCCCATATCTGACATCAATTATTGTAGCCTATAGTAGTATCAGTACTATGGACTTCCCTGGTGGCTCAGATGGTAAAGTGTCTGCCTACAATGCAGGAGACCCAGGTTCAATCCCTGGGTTGGGAAGATCTCCCGGAGAAGAAAATGGCAACCCACTCCCGTACTCTTGCCTGGAAAATCCCATAGGTGGAGGAGCCTGGTAGGCTACAGTCCATGAGGTTGCAGAATCAGACATGACTGAGTGACTTCACTTTCACTTCCATAGTACTATGAAAGCTTTGAGGAGAACTTCCAGTAGTGTAATTAGGCTGGCTTTAGGTATTCAGGCCAGAATATTAAATTCTTTGTCATGGGAGAGTGAGTCTATGTGAATAACTTCTCTTCCAGTCTTATGTTCTGCTCCTTGATCCAAAGGGAACTCTCATGATTCATTGTGTATATTAACCAAAAGGTGTAATTCTTTTAGTGAATAGTCTATTATCTTCCATAACAGAGATGCTGTTTACTTGTTTGGGTTTTGGTGAGATCTGGTTCTTGTTAATGATTTGTGAGAAAGAGGAAAGGCATGCCTGATCTTTAGGAAGGCAAACATAACCTTGAGTGAGTTTTTTGCATGGTCTCCAGGCTAGGGGAGGCTGCTCTCCTCTCTAAAGGGAGGAATAATTTGCTTTTTCTGACCTAGAGGATATAAGAAATTTGGGGAGTTAAACCTTCTTAGGCTTGTCCATGGAAATACTCCCATACAAGGTACCAGGGCCAAACCTCTCCTCTATCAGAACTCCTTTAGTATAGGAGTCATGTTGTTTCTGCACATTAGTCTCCTTTGAAGTTGTCTCACTCCAAAAAACAAACAAACAAACAAAGCAAAACTGGAGTGTAATCTTCAACACAGGCTTCCCTGTGGCTGCAGGATAAGAGGATTTCTTCAAAACCTTCTATAGAGATCTTTATGGCTTTCATACTTCACCCTTAGTTGTCAGAGAAGAAAATAGCAACCCACTCTAGGATTCTTGCCTGGGAAACACCATGGGCAGAGGAGCCTGGCAGGCTGCAATCCATGGGGTTGCAAAGAGTTGGAAGCAACTGAGCACACACACATGCACATTTAGTTGATAGTTGCCTTATTAGACAAATCATTTTCTTTTCACTGTTTCTGATGCACCCAACAGAACCTTACCTTGTAATTACCATTGCCACCTAATTCTGCCCAATAGCCCATATCACCCCCATATTTCACCTTCACTTATTATTCCAACATACCATAGGTGACAGTTTTTCTAATTTTGATGTTACAGCATGTCTGGTGTTATTACCACTGCTCATTTCTGATGTACCCAACAGAACCTTACCTTGTAATTACCATTGCCACCTAATTCTGCCCAATAGCCCATATCACCCCCATATATCACCTTCACTTATTATTCCAACATACCATAGGTGACAGTTTTTCTAATTTTGATGTTACAGCATGTCTGGTGTTATTACCACTGCTCTGGTCACCAGTGATGGTGAATGATTCAGGTCCAGAATTTCTAGGAGTACTTCTAGTACCAATTGTCTTAGTGTGGGCTCTACCCAAAGATTTATGAGCAGGTAGTTTATTTGGGAGGTGATTTCAGGAAATAGAAGCAAGTAACTACACAGAGTTTAATAGGGAAAAAACAAAAAGTCAGTGTAAGAGGTAATCGTTGAGCATTATTGAGTCATGAAAAACAAAGAGTTTTGTCCTGCTGGGATCTTCTGAAGTCATATGAAATGCCTCACTGAACTTGAATCTAAGGACTGACAGTGAAGAGTATTCATCCATCCACTCCCATCCCAGATTGACTGAGTGTTACCACAGAGCCGGTGCCCTCTCATTATGCAGCTGTAAATGAGTTATGCCTGAAAAGTTCCCACTGCAGGCCCATTCTTGGGCACTGGAGAAATCAGGGGGCAGTAGGCAAGGATGCAGAGCATGTCATGGAGGTGAAATGCTGTTGTCAAAAGAGTCAAGTCTACCTAGAAAAATATCTTAGAGCCATGTCTGGGATCAGAAGTGAAGCCATAAATATACAAAGTGGGTCTAAGAAGTATGTGATAGAGGGTCCACACATGTATGCTTGTTTGACCCCCACCCCCTGCAAATTCTTATGACCCCAAAGCTCTTCTTTAGTTTGGATGAACTTGAACAAAATCTATAACAATTATTAAATCACATTAAACTCTATTACATAATAGAGTTTTACAAGGTTTTACAGACAGAATTCAGGATATTTTCCAAGAATCTTTCTGTAAGAGACTGTGTGGTGAAACTCAATAGAAAACAACTTCAAAAATAACTGATAATTAGCACACAGTAAGAGTCATGCAAATATACCGACACAAAACCCATGCTTTCTAAGGCTTTTATGAGAACATGATTTTTTCAAAACCTTTCACAGCCAGAGTTAATTTATAAGCATTATTCTCTTAGGTTTTGAGACATGGCCTATGGACCTAAAGAATAATGTGGCAGAACTAATGTTTGTGTTTTGGCAAGACTTTATTTATTTATTTTTTAGTAATGCTGAAAGTGAATCACCCCTTTCAAGCTCAGGGGGATGTAATTAATGAGTGCAGAGAAGATGGAAAAAAAAAAACAAAAAAACACCTCCTCTAGCACTGGAGTCAAATAATTTTGATGTAAAGAAACAAGCTTTTACATAACTGGAAAAGGCTTGAATTACACTCAGATCAAGGTCTCCAGGTCCTCAATCCAATTTTCTTCCCATAGTCTCAAGGATTTAACATAAGCAAAAGTGAATTTAAGTCCTGACCCTTCCTTAACACATAACTTGAACATTCACTTGTCTTCTTTAGCTTCAGAATTTTTGTTTGTAATATTATGATAATTAAGACAGCACTTTCTATTTCATGAGACTGCTATGTGGGTTAAAATATCTAATGTGTATAAAGCTGTATGCAAATCTATTGTGCTTGTAGTGGTTGCTGATCAGCCCTAGGTTAACCATTGGTTTGACATCTGGAGCTTCTTGTCTTCCTGTTCATCATTTGCTCCTCCTTTCATGATTTTGTTGTCCAGCTAATTTCCAGTTTATCAGGGTTGTGCCCTCCCCTCCCACAACACCCATTATTATGTGCTCTCTGTGCAGCAGTCCTTTATAAGAGGAGCTGATGAACAAATTCAGCCTAAGATGCAAATAAATGATTCTAAATTTTCAATGTTAATCTCCCTCCTCCAAGAAGTATTTAACCACAAAGAACTGAAGGTCTGAACTGAAAGGACCATATACACATCAGATAATTCCCCTCTATTTATAAATGAGAAAAAAATATAAGCCTAGAGTTGAAGAGACTTATCTAAGGACACAGAACTAGTTGGCATAAAAGCCACTGCTCAAACTAAATCTCTGGATTCACTCTCTAGTGG
This sequence comes from Oreotragus oreotragus, assembly GCA_006410675.1. Taxonomy (NCBI): domain Eukaryota; kingdom Metazoa; phylum Chordata; class Mammalia; order Artiodactyla; family Bovidae; genus Oreotragus; species Oreotragus oreotragus. The sequence goes on along the minus strand of SJYX01005623.1, from coordinate 47,071 downwards.
GATTTTACATGAAGTAAAAGGGGATTTGGGGAGACTTGTCTTGGGTAGATGCTTTTAAAGTTGCCTTTCTCCAAAAAGCCAAATCACTGTCCCATTGCAAGAAAGAAAGACCTTGAAACACCCCAAACCTGTAAGGATTTTCTCTAAATCTTTTAAGGCAGGATTTGTCAACCTTAGCTTTACTGGCATTTTAGACTGGATGGTGCTTTGTGGAGGAGAGCTGCCCTGTGCCTAGTAGGGTGTTTAGCAGCACCTCTGACCTCTACCCAGTTGAAAGGAAGAGCTCTTTCTTCAGTTTTGACAATGAAAATGTTTCAGAGATCGCCAGATTCCCTTGGGAACCCACGGATCTGGGTCAGTCTACCAGTCAAGCTATTTACATGAACAAAGACAGTAGTCAGACTTCAGAGAAATCCAGAATGAGCAACAGAAGACTGAGATGATGATTACAGTTATGGCTTCAGGACCAAACTATAGCAGTGGGGCTATAATTTGTTCTCCTAATTTTCCTTTTGTAGTAGTTCCAGAAATCGTCACCAGCCAGAATCCTGAAGTACCTCTGACTCTATAGGGTGAACATACCATGATAAACAAGTGAATCTGAATGGTACAAGGGGTAAACCACAGTGGATGGATAGCTGCCCCATCCAGGTCCCTTTTATTGGCCAGTGGACTGATCCTTCATCTGCTGTGATTGGTAACTATTTATATCTGCCAAAGGATTACTCTTGGCTCTGTAAGCCACCTTGCCCAGTGGAGTTACACTGCCATCCCACAAGTACAAAAATCAGCTGCCTTTAACTAGCGGTGAGATTATACGGTGTGATTTCTGTGCCAGAACTTCTCCATGGGATTAAGTTGGAGCAACTCTCAACTGAGACTACTGTCTTTCATAGCTTTGTTTACTCTTCGTTTTTTCACTTCTCTTTTCTAGAGTGTGTGTGTGTGTGTGTGTGTGTGTGTGTGTGTGTACGTGCTCAGTTGTGTGTGACATTTTGTGACCTCAGTCCACCAGCCTCCTCTGTTCATGGGATTTCCCAGGCAAGAATACTAGAGTGGGTTTCCATTCCCTTCTCCAGGGGATCTGCTGACTCAGGGACTGAATCCTCATCTCCTGCATTGGCAGGTGGGTTCTTTACCAGCTGAGCCACCAGGGAAGCACTTTCCTTGAGAGAACCCTACAAAAAAATCAGCTGTATGTATACGAATATATATTAACACATAAAGAAATAGTTTTCTAATTTGGCTTTTTTTTGTCAGTTTGATAATTTATATTTATAAGGATTTTATCCATTTTACATACATTTTAACATATTTTGGTATAAAATTATTTAAATAATCTTTCTAGTATCTGAAGCATGTTTTTGTGGTTACCTTTTTTTCATTCTTTGTATTAGCCATTTGTGTTCTTTTTTTGATTTTCAAGGATTATATAAATTTTAAGTCATTTTGAAGAATAAACATTGGACTTTGTTGCTTTTCTCTTTGATTTCTACTTGATGCATTTCAGTAATCTTCATCTTTTCAATTTTACTTAGGAAATTTTTGATATTCTTTAATTTCTTGAAATGGATACTTAGCTCATTGCTTTTCCAGCTTTACTTGTTTTCTAATATATGATTTTCTTAGGCTAGTGTCTTATTTTAGTGATTTTTAAAAAACTGAATATTCAGGAACTTCCCAGTTATATGTATTTTGCTTATATCTGATTTAATTCCATTGTGAAAAGAGAATACAATTTGTATGCTTTTAATCCTGTGACATTTATTGTTATAATTTTTTTTTGAGATTTGTTGAGCCTAGTGTGTCACCCAAATTTGTTAAATGTTTTAGTGCATTCCAGAATAATGTATCTTATACAGTTGATCAGTGTATGTCAAATTAGACTCAGTGGTTTAAATTAAATCAAATTTACTATGATTTTATCAGATATTTATCTTTGCTAAATTTTATCTGCTTATTCAATCAGTTATCTACAGTGATTATGGATTTGTGTATTTCCCTGTTTAGTTCTATGAGTCTTGTCATTGCATATGGTTGAGACTTTATTAGGTGCATACACTTTTAAAACTGTTAGATATCCTTACTGGATGTATTTTTTTTCCTGTAAGAAATATGCCTTTTTTGTCTGTTACTGCCTTCAGTTCTACTGTATAGAACATTTTTAAAGTTATGGCAGTTTTATCTTGATTCATATGTGAATATTACACAGTTAAACAAATTTAAAGGAGTGGGTTGAGAAAATGAAACAATTCTTTTTTACAGAAGAATGCCAACTACTAAACACAATGAAAATAATAGGAATAGAAAAATCAATTTTAAACAACTGGGTAAAGCAATCAATAACCATCAATGCATGCTAAAATAATTGAGTGAAATGTTGTTGGGGGACAAGATATTTAGAGTTTCCAACAATTATGGTCACTTTAGTTATTATGAAGTTGGGAGGTACTCTTGGAATGGAGAAGTCTAATGGCTACCACCTTAACCAAATACTAACCAAACTTATCACTAATAACGGGGTAGTCTGATCCACCCCATTATTAATCTACAGGGTCAATCTAGATTAATCTACCCTGTGATTAATCATGTGCCTATTAATGTGATACACTAGATGAGGACACAGCATCACCTATGTAATGCTTCTTAAAAGGTTTTTAAACTAAATGTAATCATGAAGAAATCAAGCCAAATCAAAATGTTGAGATGTTCTTCAACAAAGCTGGGGAATTTTTCAAGCAAAAAATTTTCTCTATCCCACACTTTTGAGTATTGGAAAAGAGAATGAGTGGACACAAATGTAGTTAGATGGCAAAAATTGACTTAATTAAGGTGAAGGGTACATTACATTATTCTTGCAACTTTAGTTGATGTTAACTTTAAAAAAAAATGAATTAGTAGGGGCAAAGAATTTGATTTTAGAAAGCGTGTGTATGCTAAGTCGCTTAAGTTGTGTCCGACTCTTTGTGACCCTTGGACTGTAGCCTTCCAGGTTCCTCTGTCCATGGGATTCTGCAGGCAAGGATGTTGGAGTGGGTTTCCATAATCTCCTCCAGGGAAGCTTCCCAACCCAGGGATTGAACCCATGTCTCTTATGTCTCCTGCACTGGCAGGTGGATTTCTTACCATTAGTGCCACCTGGGAAGACCCTTAGAAAATGGAAGTATTCCAAACAGTTTTCTGACAATAGAGTGGATAAATGAGTTGTGGTCTGTTAGTCAATGATATACCTTACAGTAGTAAGTATACATTATAGACATAAGCAACATAAATGAACCACAAAAGCATGAAAAAAGTCATTAAAATACATACATAATGATCTATTATTATAAAACTCAAAACTAAGTAAGCCGTATACCATATTTTTGCGTGATAAGGCTGAGAAAGAAAAGCAGGGCAATGCTGAGCAGAGGGGATTTAATGCAATTGTACAGGGATATATAGAAATCATCTAAGGAACAGGTAGCATTATATTTCTTAAACCAGTGGTTAGTGTATAGGTAAGTGTTCATGCAGTTTTTGTTATAAACTATGCTGTATATACATTTTGTAGGGCTTCCCTTGTGGCTCAGCTGATAAAGAATCTGCCTGCAATGAAGGATACCTGGGTTTGATGCCTGGGTCAGAAATATCCCCTGGAGGAGAGAATGGCTACCCACTCCAGTATTCTGGCCTGGAGGATTCCATGGACAGGGTAGTCCACGGGGTAACAAAGAGTCAGACATGACTGAACAACTTTTACTTTCAATTTTCAGATAAGATATAGTTCATGGTAATCAATTAAAATTCAGGAATTTCATAAAATTTTAGAGGATGTAACGGTTTAAACAATATGTGATTTACGAGGTTTTATTATCAGGAGCCATTGGTAGCTTCCCTGGTGACTCAGACAGTAAAGCGTCTGCCTGCAACGTGGGAGACCCGGCTTTGATCCCTGGGTCAGGAAGATCCCCCAGAGAAGGCAATGACAGCCCACTCCAGTACTCTTGCCTGTAAAATCCCAAGGACATAGGAGCCTGGCTGGCTACAGTCTATGGGGTTGCAAAGAGTTGGACATGACTGAGTGACTTCCCATTGAAAAAAATTATTTATCTGACTGTATGAGGTCTTTAGTTGCAGCACAGGGGCTCTTTAGTTGCAGTATGTGGAATGTAGTTCCCTGACTAGGCCCCTGCTCAGGACCCCTGACCTAGGGCCTCTGCATTGGGAGCATGGAGTCGTAGCCACTGGACCACCAGGAAGTCTGAAGAGCCTTTTTTTTTTAAGAAGTACGTTCATGTTCTTTTTTCCTGAGCCCTAACTGTGAGGGAAGTTGTTTAGTAGGAGACTGGCTGGGATGGAGGCTAGGAGAATGGAAGAAGGCTAAGGAGTCATCTTTCTTTCCTTAAACTCTTCATCGCAAAATCCACTTGGATAAATATCCTTTATAAATGGCTATTTCTCCTGCTCATGTACTTATAGTCACATCTTCCCTGTCCTACCAAATCCAGTACTGATTTATTTAGCCAGATTTTCTGTGTTTTATATGAAACTCTGAGGAAGAAATGGGACTTGATACACATCTCCACTGTCCTTGAGTTTTACTTTAAAATGTCACTGAAGCTCCTTTTACTTAATATTGATTAACTTTTTCTCTGCTTAAATTATTTACTACAGAAAAAATGAGTTAATCTCAGCACTTTTCTGAATTCTGCATGAAGGAAATATTACAGAAAATTTCTTATTTGGTAATCTGTATTTAGACCAGAGAATTAAAAATAAAGCAGTTTAATAAACTTAAGTCATTTCTTATTAATGCATGCAGGTTTTATAAGCAATTTAAAAGATTCAGGGGTAGACTAACTTGTGGAATTTGTCTGAATCTTTAATTTAAGGTCTTCTCTATCATTAAAGGAAGTTTATCTCTGCTATTTGAGGGTGGACTTCTGTTTGCTTTCAAATTTCTTTCATGAGCAGTGAAAATGGAAGACTAATTAACTCTTAGGCAATTTAAACGCTACCCAATTCTACCAGATCTAAATGTAAGAGTACGGTAGGAAGAGGGGTATTGATTCTTCAGAACACAAATTTCTACCCTGAACAGCAATTCTCAGCTCCAGAGTCAGCACTGCAGTTTCTAGGAAAGAGATTTCTGACCTTTATTATTCCTGCACTGAGATATTCATAGAGATGGTTTCACCATATTTGCGATGGTAAGGCCTCCTTCAGTGTAATCAAAAATAGCTTATCTTGCACTTTTAAAAGCATATCTAATGTGAAGGAATAATCATTAAACCTTTTATTTTTATGAAGCCTTCTGAGATGTGTGAGGAAAGGCAACATGCAGTACTTTGTAAATGTCAGATCTCTTTACAGAAATGCGAAGGAGGTATTGCAGGCTGTCATCTGTTCTTCATGCTGCCTACTGACCCTCGTTGGGAGCTACCAATTCCCAAAGATTCTGTGGCCGCTGAAATAAATAGCTCTCTCAGGCACAAAGCAAAATGTTAGACAACATACAGTGGAATAGAGTCCACTTTAATTTTACTACGCATCGTGTTTCATAAAGAAGTAGGGATCTGAAGGGTTAGACACTGAAGGGCAGTTCCAGCTGGCAGGCAGTGAAGCAGAATATTTCAAAACGGCTGTGGAAATAACCTAAACAGCATAGCAAGAAATAGTAAGTTCCAGGCATGTGAAGAAAGAAAAAGGATGCAGTTTTGGAGTGTGGAAGAACAAATGGATGTGAATGTTAAAAATAAGAATTTGATTGTGCTGCTTTCAGGTACATTTGAGTAGCTTAGAGGACAGATCTCAAAACAGAGTCATATGGCACTTGTGGCTGCATCTCCATCAGCAGCTTCCTCGTCGTTTGGATTGTCTCATGGGATGCAGAGCACAGTCCTAGCCAAAAAGCTACCTACTTTGTTTCCTCAGATTTATCACTTTTGAGGTGTATAGATTTTTATGACTTATTGATTGCTTTGGTTGTGGTGGGTCTTCGTCACTACACATGGGCTTTGTCTGCTGTGGAGAGCGGGAACCACTCTCTCTCGCAGTGCGTGCTCTCCTCATTGCAGTGGGTTCTCTTGTTGTGCAGCACAAGCTCTAGGGTGTGTGGGCTTCAGCTGTTGCAGCAAACTGGCTCTGCAGTTGTGGTGAATGGACTTAGTTATTCCATGGCATGTGGGATCTTCCTGGATCAGGGGTCAAACTGGTGTTCCTGGCATTGCAAGGCAATAACCGCTGGAACACCAGGAAAGCCCCGCAAAATTGTTTTTAATAATAGATTATTTCACTAACCAAAGGTCCTGCTTTGCATGAAAATGTGTTTGGTCATTTGAGATCTAGATAAAGCTACTCATTTACGGCATAGTGAACAAAGCAGTTTTAGTCTCACAAAGCCCAGGAAGTAGCTATGAGGCTTCCTGGATCAATTGACATTAGGTAAGTTATCCAGTTTTGCCATTTCTAATTATTGCATTCATCAGAAATTTTAACTTGTGAAACCAGATTGTAATCAGCAGCACAAAAGTTTGCATTATGCCAGTTTTGTGGGTCATGATGTCTTTTTACTAATCATATTTCTTGGGTTTTGTACTAGCTAATTGAATTATTGCATTTAAAAAGCTTTAATGTCATATTAACCTCAAGCCTTCTCCCTTTATTTAGAATCTTATCTTGATTTTCTCAGTTTACCATTAGCACATTTTTCAATTCTAGTAACTCTGAAGCAGTTATTATTACTCGATCCGTCTTCCTGCATTCAAAGCCCAATAGTTAATCTATCCTTTCTCATGAACTATCTCCATTAGTTTTATTCTCCTTTGAGTTCTAATATTTGTAAGGCTTCAAATCTCAGAAGTAGTTCAGATTAGCCTCTAGTCCAATGTATAAAATTCCTCAAAATGATCTCTTCTAATTGATTCTCTAATATCTGCATGAACATGGAACTCTTTGTCCTTTCCATTCTTAATATATACAACTTCTAGAATCCTAAATCTTATACTGAACCAAAAGAAATGATATGATGTGGTTGGATAATTACTTTTCTGGGAATTCGGAGATCCTGATCTGTCATTTTTAAATGTGTGACCTTGGAAAAGGTACTGTACATCTATGTGTGAGCCTTTACTGAAAGTTCATTTTATTTTAATTTTCTGTCAGTAGTTTTCAAATTTCCAGCTCCATGTATTTATCTTACAGTGCAGTGATTTTCAAACTGTGGCTCCTAGAGCAGTAGTAGGACCAACATCACCTGAGAAATATTAATAGTTAGAAAAATTCATAGTCTACTTGACACAGGCATTGAACAGAAATGTGGAATGGGGTCTAGCAATCTGTGTTTTAGAAAGTCTTCCAGGTAATTTTAATGTGCACTAAAGTTTGAGAACCCCTGCCTTAGTTGTTTGCAAAATGAATTCATAGGATTAAGACTTCCATCAAAAAATATATGTATCAATAATATAGAATAATAAAAAGATTGCACTGAGCTACTAAGAAACTTGGTCCAAATAATCCTGAATGAAAAAAGAAATACAAAATAGAAAATTCAGAAACTTTAAAATAAAGGAAAGTTTTATAAAATTATATAAATACTTAATGTTTTTAGATATGATTGGAAGTGGCCATTTGAAATTTAATTCCTGATTATTTGTGGCTAGTATGTAGAAAACAGCTGTAAAATGAGTTTATTTTCTGCAGTTTTGCCTAACTCAACTGTTAGTATTAATAGCTATCTTTAAAATTCCTTACAGTTTCTACACACATGATTATGTCATCTGTGAATAAAGGCAGTTTTACTTCTTTCTTATTCTACTTTATTTATGCCTTGCATTTTTGTTTTCTTGCCTTATTTTACTGACAAGTACTGTCAGTGTGATATTGAATAGAAGTGGCAAAATTGAGCCCCCAAATAAGTTAATGACTATGAAAGTGCTATGGAGAAGGAAATGGCAACCCATTCCAGTATTCTTGCCTGGAGAATTCCATGGACAAGCCTAGTGGGCTATAGTCCATGGGGTCACAAAGAGTCAGACACAACTAAGTGGCTAATTTTACTTTTTTTTTCTTATGAAAGTGCTATAATATTAGATTGTCAACATTGTTTATTATTTCCTATATATGTTAGCCTAATTGGATAGCTGTCAATAAATATAGGAAAATATAGCATAGCAGGTATGTGTTCCTGAAGACAGCATAATTCATAGTTATGAATTTTTGAAAGTTCCAGTTTGGCCTAAACCACTTCCTAGTTTCATAGTTTTCAGGACTCAAACTTTTAAAGATGCAGTTACATGGAGAAAATTATGTTTGCCTCATAACATGTTCTAGACATGACTCAGATTCAAATTACAGAAATCCAACTTAGCTAGTTTCAGTTAAAAGCATAATGAAAGAAATTTATTTACTATTGAAAAAAAATTGCAGTACATTTGCCTTTAGGTCAAACAATGTTTTTAGGCCTCACCTCCCACCCCAAACCCACCTCCACCCCCATCTTCAGAATTGCACAGCAGGCCCTTTGCATTTGGTAGCCAGTAACACCCCCAGGGGCTTCAGGCAAAATATGCCTTAAAGATAGAGAGGGTGCCTCTTTCCTGATAATTCTAGTAAAATCCCAAGAAGTGATGCGTGTAGCCAAGAGACGTCATATTCTAATTGTCCATGTCTAGGTTGTCTGTGCATTCTTGGAACCAGAGGGGAAATTCAGTACCACTTGTATTACTAGTCTAAGAGAGGGAATGAGGCGGTTCACCAAGGGAAGATGCAGTTACTATCAAAAGGAAGGAGAAGGCATTCTGAGAAGCAAATAAACAAACAGCAATAAAAATAGATTGCTACTAAACAAATTTTTTCTATTGAAGCAGGGTATCACTGACTACTGGTCTTCCTTAGTGTCTCAGAGTTAAAGAATCTGCCTTCAGGGAAGGAGACAGCAGTTCTATCCCTAGGTTGGGAAGATCCCCTGGAAAAGGAAATGGAAACCCATTCCAGTAATCATGCATGGGAAATCCCATGGATAGAGGAGCCTGGTGAGCTATAATCCATGGGGTTGCAAAACAGTTGGACATGACTTGGGACTGAACAACAAAAGTCACTAACTACCACCACCACATGTCTGATTTTTACTACAGAAAGAATTTATGATACTTATTTTATAATATCTATGTCTCTCATATGTTCTATAGCATATGAGAGAATGTAAGTTCATTAACAGGATTACATTTAACTCTTTGGAGAAGAATCTTAAGACCCAGAAATTTCTTGTCTTTGTGTTTCACACTGTCATCCTATTCTAATGATCTCCTATCATTTGACATTCTTTTTGAGTCTCCTCTGTCTCTACAGAACGACTATTTTCATCTTTCTACAGCCTAATCTAGGAGTCCTCGCTACAATAAATAGTAATGGTCTGAAGTTCCACCCCAAACTTGGTTGCCAAGGAGGTGGCAGATGGTGCTAAAGATTACATGTTGTAGCAGAAACTTTAGGTTGATGACTTCAAGTAGAAGGGACTATTCCTCCAAAGTGTGTACACAGCATACATTTTATAGATCACCCACAGATCACATACACAAAAACAATTATGAAAAGAGAGAACATGTACTTGGCAAAAGGCAGCATTTCACTGTCCTATCTTTTGCAAAACCTATTGAAATGGAACAAAGACTTCTGTAAAAACAATTTAGTCAATATTTTGCCTGTAAATTTTATATTTGAAGTATTGAAGAGATAACTGGTATCTGGAGCTCAGAATTAAAGAATGTACTATATCAGTTTGTTACAGTGGAGAACCTTTTATCTGGACCATACTAATTCTTTAGCTATACTATTTAAAGGTCATTCCCAGTTTCTAATTTGCAAGGTGCAGGAACAAACTATCAGAGAGCATTATATACTCCAATTTTTTGTGTATGTAAGAAACTCACTTCTTACATTCAGAATTCTCACTTCAGATTATTGGTACAGGCATTTTCAGCAAATGTCTTGTCTCTCTAAAGTCATGATTTAAAAAAAGAAAATTTTATTATTTCTGTATGTAAATATCTGCACTATACTTTATACACAAAGAAAATTCTAATGTTCTGAGTAGATAAGACCAGAAAAACACCATTACTTTCAGCATTCCTTCATGGATTGTTTCTTAGTTACTTCTGAATGATTCAGTCTTTCAAAGAACTCAGAGTCTTGGGAGGTATTTTTTTAATAGCATAAATAATGGGTACAGTAAAATATACAGCAATGCTTTGTTCTCCCCAAGTTTCTTTCTTTCTTGAGTAAGCCAAATGAAACAGAATGAAAAATAGATAAGGAAAAAAAGAAGCTCATGCTCAGAAATGGTGGGTCAGTGCAAATCTAGATTCCTTAACTAGATAGATGACCTCATTGCTAGGAGTAGTTATACATGAGACATGAATTTTAGCCTTGCAGATATGTCTTTACTTTGGATTCCACACAAGGGAAATTGAGTTATCTCTGTCACTTTGAGGAGAATCCCTATTTCTGTGTCAGAGTTTAAATAAGGAAAAAAGATGCAAACCTTTCTCCAGTTGCCACTAGTTCTCTATGACCCTGTCTGAGAAATAGTTTGAAGAAAAATTGGTTAATTCTCATTGAATTGACATGAGCAATCTTCCTTAAGTGTCCATGATTTTATGATCACTTTTAAACTTTTCTGGTCTTTTAGGGTATCCTGTGCTCTCTTCTGTCTCACATTCAAAGGGCTTAACTTTGTACATCAACATGAACAAGAGCGTCAGGGACTTAAGTGCTCTTGCCATGAGAATATACTGAGTCATGGACTGTGAAATAATTTTTCTTCCTCTAGATAGCTATAGGTAATTTACGGGCAATTTTTTTCTCTTATTCCTTAGTTTAAAATTTATTTCATTTTCCTGGTCATGTCTATAAGCCATTAAAATTATATATATTTTTAAATAAAGATTAAAATGTCTAAAGTCACTTGATAATTTTAAGTCTAACTTTTCCCCAGCATGTAAAACTGAGATACATGAGTATCTGGTTTGCTAACAAGTTAAGTTCATTATAAACCATTTGCTTGGAACCTAGAATGCCTTTTCTTTACATCAGAGTGGTGCTTAAATTCCAAACCTGGTATATAAAATCATCTTTAACCTTTAATTTATCTGACATATAACTGTAAAATTGAAATTGATATATGAAAATGTTTTCTGCGGGAAAAAAAAATCGCTGACTTACATTTGAAGATGGCAGGAGCACTTCTCATCTACATTGCAGTGGAAATGACTCACTGCCTTTTCCTGATCAGCTATTTGGTGGGTGATATCGTCTGGAGTAGGGCTTCCCAGGTGGTGCTAGTGGTGTAGAACACTCTGCCAGTGCAGGAGATGTAAGGGATGCAGGTTTGATCCATGGGTTGGGAAGATCCCCTGGAGGAGGGCAGGGAAACTCACTCCAGTATTCTTGTCTGGAGAATCCCTTGTATCAGGAAGCCTGGCAGGCTACAAAGAGTCACAAACACAACTGAAGTGACATAGCAGACACGCACACATACAAAATCAGGGCTCCACCCAGAAGACATTTTGAGTTTATGACTGCAGGAAACGTACAAAGAATGAAAATCAGCAGCTTTCCTTGGGAAGCTCTGTCAGGTGCTCCCCAAATAGGTTCACCTGAGTCTGGTTCTTGTTTTGAAATATCTAGTCTGGGGGTCAGGGTGGGGTTGGGGAAAGGAAGTACTCAGAAGTTTGTGCTTAGCCCAATGGTAGTATTTATAATACCGTATTTAACGGCTTGATTATTTATCTCCCACTCCTAGTGTACAGAGCATTTTAGGTCAAGATTATATTCAATTCATAGCCATATCCCCAGTTCCAGCAACAATAACTAGCACATAGAAATGCAAAATAAATATTGGTTAATCAATGAGCTAGGCATGAAGAGGAGCATAAGTAGGATGTTGAGTGTGAAAGTTGGAGAATTTCAATAATTGAGGCTCATAAAGCTCAGGAGCTGCAAAGGTCCATAGAATTAATCTGTTCTTCACTATCTTCCAGGTTGTGCCTTTTCTCTTCTGTGACCACCCCTGCTTATCTCTACAGCTTGTCCTAGTTTCGTTCCCAGTGGAATAGAGTGCCAAGTTTCTGTGCCTGAAGCAATCACAGAGACTTTTTGAGATTTTTGAAGTGATTTTTTGAATAGTGACAAGGAGGAAATATATGAGTACTAGATCTTCCTGATACGTTTATTCTTTAGAGCTTATATTTAGATTATAAACAGCAAGACTGTTCTGTATATCCATGCTGACTCTTTCCATCCACAAAAGATGGATGGAAAATTCATTTGCATTTCATTGGAAAACTCTTGACCAGCCTTTCTGAACATTTTATTGTAAGAACTGGACTAGGGCTGGTGGCTCAGAAATAGAAGTAGGAAGGTGAGAAATGAGGTTAGGACCCAGAAATAAATAAAATAGTGTTACCTAGCTCAAGTAGTGCTCTGTGTGTGTGTATGCATGCATAGGCAAGGACTACGGAAAATGAAAGAAATGGTCACATTATTAGACCCTCTTCTCATCCTCCTTGTTTCAGCTCTGCTCCCAAGATCCCAACTGAGAGTTACTTTTGTGTGGTAGCAGATACTGCTGGATCTGAGTAAAAGAAGAAGGGACAGAGTTGAGTACCAAGTGGCAGTGAATAGGGAAGAGGATTATCTGATTCCCAGGGGACCAAGCACTTGGAAAGGACACAAATGCAACCCAGACATGAGACTTACACATTTAAGGATAACCTTACTCTAATGTACTTGGTTACGGGAGTTTGTATTAAAACTTTTTTGTGGAACCATCACTGAGAGACTGCTCCTCCCTGTTAATCCCAGAACTGTCTTCACATGTTCCCTCTCTTCCAAACTGATCCCTGCCTGATGGACTTGGGTTACACTCTTCCTTGTCAGAATGATGCTCCATTTACATCACTGAATATAAGTGGGGATGAATGAGAGGTAGCATATTTTTCCTTACTGCTTTATGTTCATTGTTTCTTCATATCACTTAACAAGTCTGTATCAATAGGACAGGATTTCCTAAAAAGTTGGGAGTAATAAAAGAGAGTTACAATAGTGAGTTCACATGATCACCTCACAAAAACTTAACTTTGGGTATTTGGCATGTCAGTTTATAAACAGTTACATCACTGAAAGGCTGTAATTGACCCAGTTTGGGGCAGCTGTCCACTGGATTATTCAGATGTGGCCAACAGTGTAGAGCACTTTGCTTCAGCCATCTGTCCCCCAACTCCATTCCTTGGCCACTCAGCTGTTTGTAGGGTAGTGAACTCACTTTGAACTTGGTAGCATCTTCTTGGTTGCTGTATTGCTACATGCTAGGACAGGCCCTAGGTATATAAAGGTGTCTAGTATTTCCTAATAATGTGAATGAACTTGATAGATTTCTCTGGAACTAAATATTTGTAACAGTCTGAAGGAAGAGATAAGTATTGGTTAGACAGTACACCGTGTAGAGAAAAGGAAAGAAAGAAAGAAACAAAAAAAAAAAACAAATGAAAAATTTCTACCACCAAGCCTCTAGGATTTTCCTTTTGGACCCCCACCCCATCATGCTAGGCTCCAGACTCTAGCCTTCTATCACATTATTCAACCTTCTCTTATTCCACTTTACCTTCCTCCTTCCTCCTGCCATATCCCCAAATTCTTATTATTATTAGTTTAATTATCTCTTGCTGGGCAATGCTCTTAACTTTTTACTCCTTGCATGTAATACAGATGAACAAGGCAGCTTCTTAAATTAAAGCCAGAGAAACTTTAGTACTGGTTGTTCAGATAATTAAGAGAATGATTTTCTCATTAATATGTTTTATCATGCCTTACTGAACTCTAACTTGGTACCAGACTGGACTCTTACACAAAGATAAAGGCAACATTAAAGCTGACTTATGTGCTAAAATCTAAGAAGGAGACAAAAGTAAAAGATGGTTTATTGATATGTGGATACACCAGTGGTAGAACTAGCCACTGGGCATTATGTGTACACTGAGGAACTTGGTGGCGAGCATCTGATTGACTTCCTTAACAATCGAGTTACATTTAAAAGGAAATTGAGACTAGTCCAGAGGAAGGAGATGGATAGATTTGATAGAGATAGGAAAAATTATTGCAAACAGGGTCAATACATGAAGGGGAGAAATAGCATAGCCAGTATGAGTACAACAGTTTATTGTCACTGAAATATAATTTGAAAGGACTCATGGAAAAAATAAAGCATAATGATAGGCAGAGATAAGCTTATGGAGTGCCTTCTATGTCATATTGAGTAGCTTGACCTTTGTGTTGTAGACGTTTTAAGGAGGGGGGCTAAACATATTACTTGGATGGTGGAGTTGAATATGGACCTGAAGGAAGAAGGGATAGCAGTCAAGAGAGATGTTCAATACTTAAGTTAGGGAAGTGATAGCAAGGATGTAGCTGGTAGAAGTTGGATTGGTTAATTATTTAGAAGATAAAATCTGTACAATTTAATGGCTGTTTGTTGAGCCAAGGGAGGGGTTATCTAAGGAGGGCTGCCTATGTTAGTGATTGAATGTGGATATTATAAGAATGGAGGAGATAACTTCCTTTCAGATCTTTAGAAGAAATTTCATTGTTATCACTCATTAAGATGCAGATCCAGTTTTGTGTCTGTGAAAAGTTAGCAACTGTCCTTTTTAAAATATGTTTTCAGTGATGGTTTTGGAATCTTCCCAGGGAAAACTTGTGTACTTGATATATTGGCCAGTATTTAACATGAAATACATCAATATTTCCAATCACAATAAATATACTATAAAGACAAGTTCAATGCTTATCTTAATTGGCTAACAGATAATCAGGCTCATGGTGCTGTTTAATCCATTAGCATTAACAAGGTGGAGGTAGGTTTTATCAATACTGACACTTGTTCAGATTCCTAGGTCCCGGAAAGTAAGAATTTACAATCACGACTTATTTTTCTCCATTAACAACAGTGTGTTAACTTGAATTGTTTCAAACTCTAAAATTCTGTTGTAGCACACTGTGAAATTTACTGCCAGTATTTCCTTGTATTAGTACTCTAGGGCCTCCGTACTCAAAGAGTGGTCTGTGCACAGTAGCATCCATGTTGCCTCTGCATGTCTGGTGGGATTATTTTAGACAGACTCTTAATCTGTTTATTTCAGATTTACTCTCATTGTGGCAGTAGAAGGTACTTTGTATGATATTGGTGATTTAAATTTATAGAGAGGCTGGTGTCATGACCCAGGATATGACCTATCTTGATAGATATACCATGTGCACTTAAACAGATTGTGTTTTCTGAAGCTGTTGATTATTCTACTATATAGAGATAAATTCAATAAAAATGGTTGAGAGCATTTCTCATATATGTATTTACTGATATTTGTCTAGTAGTCTATCCATCAATGAGAGAAGAGTGTTAAAATTTTCATTTATAATTGTAGAATTAGCTAGTCTTCCTTTAATTTTGTCAGCTTTCGACTAAAACAATTTGAAGTTATGATTTAGGTCCTATCTCTGTTTCTTATCGTTATGTCTTCCTGATGAAATAGTTCCTTAATAATTATTCTTTTCTATATCTGGTAATATTTTTTATCTTAAAATCTATTTTACTTTACATAAGTAGAATTATCCAGCTTTCTTATAATTGCTGTTTGTTTAATGAAGTAAAAATGTTAGTCACTCTGTCGTGTCTGACTCTTTGCGACCCTTTGGACTTTAGCCTGCAAGCTCCTCTGTCCACGGGATTCTTCAGGCAAGAATACTGGAATGGGTAGCCATGCCCACCTCAGGGGGATCTTCCTGATCCAGGATTCAAGCCTGCTTCTCCTGCATTGCAGGTAGATTCTTTGCTGTTTGAGACATGAGGATATGCATTGATGGCACTCGTGGTAAAGAACCTGCCTGCCAATGTAGGAGACATAAAAGGCAAGAGTTTGATCCCTGGGTTGGGAAGATCCCCTGGAGGAGAGCGTAACAACCTACTCCAGTATTCTTGCCTGGAGAATCCCATGGACAGAGAAGCCTGGCAGGCCACAGTCCATGGGGTTGCAAAGAGTCAGACATGACTGAAATGACTTAGCACACACACATGCTTGGACTTAGCTCTCTTTTATTATTTATTTCTGTCCATCTCCTCTTTTTTCCTCCATTTTTTTGGATTATTTGAATATATTTAAATTCATTAAAATGATCTATTGACTTTTTAAGCTATACTTGTGAATATCTTCTGGCAGTTGCTCTGTGGATTCAATGTATATCCCTAATTTTTATAGGCTACTTTTCCTGTGGGTACTCTATAGGTCTGTTTGCCCAATCAGCCAACCCTCCCTATCTGTCATACACACATTACGAAGTACACAAGAAAGCATAACTTTTGCTTTAAATAATCACATATATACATACATACATATATATATTTAAAACACATTTAGAGAAAAGGACATCTTTTGTGTTTATTTTTATTTGCCATTTCCAATGTTCTTTATTCCTTCTTGAATATCTGAATTCTGTTTGGAATTATTTTCACTCAGATCGAACAATTTCACTAAGCATTTTTGGCAATAAATGTTTGACAAATTCCCTTATTTTTCTGTTTTTGAAATTGCAGTACATTGATTTTTCTTCCCAGAACCTTGAGAATGTAATCCCATTGTCTCTCACCTCTATAGTTTCTGATGAGAGGACAACAGTTATGTAAATTGGTCTCATTTTGAATAAAATATGTGCCATATTCCCCTGCTGTTTTCAAGATGTTCTCTTTATCTTTGGTATCAACAGATTAACTATATGTATAAGTATGGTTTTATTCATCTTTAGGTGGCTTGAAGCTTTGTAAGTTTCTTAAAACTATATGTTTATTTTTTTTACCAGACTGGGAAAATTTGGCATTATTCTCAAATATTTTTCTGCCTTGTTCTCTTTCCTTTCACATTATAATCTACTTATTTTGATTTTTACCTATTTTTAACTTCACTGACTTTTTTCTTTTAATTTGCACTCTTTTCTAAGTCTATTCAGTGACTTTTTCATTCAAAACCTATATTTTTCAGTTTTAGAATTTTCCATTTTTCATATTTCTTTAATTTCTCAGTTAGGATTCTCTCTATCTTTCTCTCTCTCTCTTTTTTTAATTTTATTACTATGACCATATTTTCCTATATCTCACTGAGTATAGTTACAAAGGCTACTTTGAAGTTCTTGACAACTAACTCTATTTTTCAGTAATTTCAATATTGGCCTCTATCGATAGTTTTTTCCTTCCTAAAATGGGTTGCATTTTGTTGTTTTGTTGTATTTCAAGTAATTTTTAATTATACACCGGACACTGTGAATGTTGTGTTATGGGGGCTGAAATTCATTTATGTAGCTGAGAAAAGTATGTACGTTTTTTTTTTTTTTTTAACAGACAGTTACTTGGTCAGACTTAAACAGATAACTCTAATTCTGGAGAGAAAACTCAAATCTCAGTTAAGTTTAAAAATTTTTTCCATTAGCTGGTTTGCTTACATCTTCCTTTTTATTCTGAATGTTTGCAGTTTGGCACTCAGGTAGAGATTTGTGCAAAATTTGTACACAAAATTTGATTCCATGGCTCTATATATTGTTTTTGATTCCTGTTTCCAACACACGTTACATGTTCCAGAAGCTGGACTGCCCCAACTTCTGTCCTCTCTTTTTTCAGTCCAGAAATATAACACTGTGGCTTAAACATTCTATAGCTCTTATTCATAGGAATGCAAGTACTATCTGCTTTGAGGTTAAAAGCCAAAATGAAGGTAACCAACCCTGTGGTGATCTCTTCTGCCAAGTTTTATTTGTTTATTGAATCAAAATTGACTTACAAAATTATATTAATTTCAGGTTAACCACATAGTGATTCAATATTTTTATACATTATGAAATGATCATTATAGTAAGTCTAGTTCACATCTGTTACCATACAGAGTTGTTACATGGTTGTTGACTATATTCCCTAATGCTGTACATTACATCCCCGTTAATTTATTTTATAACTGGAAGTCTGTATAGCTTAATTCCCACACCTCTCTCATCTTTGGCAACCAACAGATTATTCTCTGTATCATTCTCTGAGATGTTTTTATTTTATTATGGAGATTGTTCATTTATTTTGTCTTTTTAGGTTCTACATGTAAGTGAACTCATAAGGTATTTGTCTTTATCTAACTTACTTCATGTAGCATAACACTGTCTGGATCTACCCATGTTGTCACAAATGGAAAGATTTAATTCATTTTTATGACTGAGCAGTTGTCGATTGCTTATAGACACCACATTTTCTTTTATCCATTCATCTATTGATGGACACTATGTGGCTTCTGTATCTTAGGTATTATAAACAATGTGCAGTGAACAAGGGAATGCCCTGGGTACACGTATCTTACTGAATTAGTGTCTTTGTTTTCTTCAGATAAATGGAAGTAGAAATGCTGGATCATATGATTGTTCTAATTTTAATTTTTTGAGGAACCTCCATTTTGTTTTCTGTAGTGGCTTTACCATTTTATATTACTACCAACTGTATATAAGGGTTCCCTTTTGCCCACATCCTTTGCAACACTTCTTATTTTCTGCACTTTTGAACATAGTCATTCTGACATGTGTAAAGTGATATTTCATTGTGGATTGTAATTGCAGTTCCCTGATGATGAATGAAGTTGAACATCCTTTCTTGCACCTGGTCATCTGTGTGTCTTCTTTGGAAAAGTGTTTATTCAGGTACACTGATATTTTTGTATAAAATTATTGGTTTTTTAACATTCAGTTGTGTGAGTTCTTTATATGTTTTGAATATTAATACACTGTTAGATAAACGATTTACAAGTATATTCTCCCATTCAGTATCTTGCCCTATTGTTTTGTTGACGGTTTCCTTCACTGTGCAAAGACCTTTTTAGTTTGATGTAGTCCTACAGGCTAACGGTTGCTTTTGCTTCTCTGAGGAGACAGTTTCGGAAAAACAAACCCCAAAACTGCTGAGACCAACATCAAAGAGTGTATTGCCTTTATTTTCTTCTACAAGTATTATGGCTTCAGGTCTTACATCTAAGTCTTCAATCCACTTTGAGTTTATTTGTATAGTATATAACAGAGTGATCTAGGTCATTCTTTTGCATGCAGCTGTACAGTTTTCCCATTCATTGAAGAGACTCTTTTCTCCATTGTATGTTCCTGTCTCCTTTGTTGTAGAATAATTGCCCATATAAGCATGGTTTTATTTCTGGGCTCTCTTTTCTTTTTCATTGATCTCTTTTTTTGTGCCACTACCACACTGTTTTGGTTACTATAGCTTTTTAATATGATATAAAATAAGAGAGAGTGATACCTCCAGCTTTGTTTTACTTTCTCAAGATTGTTATTGCTATTTGGGGTCCTTTTGGGTTCCATACAAATTTTAGGATTCTTCATTCTAGTTCTATTAAAAGAAACTCCATGGTTACTTTGATAAAGAGTGGGTCATATCTGTCGATTGCTTTTGGTAGTATGGACATTTTATTAATATCAATTTTTCCAGTTCATGAACATGGAATATCTTTCCATTTATTTGTGTCCTGTTCAATTTATGTCATCAGTCTTAAAGTTTACAGAGTGTAGGTCTTTCATCTCCTGGGTTAACTTCATTCCTCATTATTTTAGTCTTTTTAATGTACTTATAAATGGGATTGACATCTCAATTTCTTTTTCTGATTGATATTAATACATTGAAATACAATAGATTTCTGTATATTGGTTTATATCCTGAAAATTTACTAAATTCATTTACTAGCACTAGTTGTTTATTGGTGGAGTTGTTAGTGTGTTTTCTATAATTAGTGTAATATCTGCAAATAGTGATAATTTTATTTATTCTTTTCCAATTTGAATAACTTTTATCTCCTTTTCTTATATTATTGATATGCCTAAGATTTCCAAGGGGCTTCCCTGATAGCTCTGTTGGGAAAGAATCTGCCTGCAATGCAGGAGACCCCAGTTCAATTCCTGGATTGGGAAGATTTCCAATACTATGTTGAATAGAAATGGCAAGAACGGCATTCTTGTCTTATTCCTGATCTTAGAGGAAAAGCTTTCAGCATTTTCCTATTGAATATGATGTTAGCTGTGGGTGTGTCATATATGTTCAGACATATTCTCTTTATACTCACTTTGTTGAGAGTTTTTATTGTAAATGGATGTTTAGCTTGTCAAATTTTCTTTTATTTTTTGGTGATGTCTTTTTCTGCTTTTGCTATCAGGTTGATGCTAGCCTCATAGAATGAGTTCAGAAGTGTCCTTTCATTTTCAATTTTGTGGAATAATTTGAGAATAATAGGTATTGATTGTTCTTTAAATATTTGGCCTTGACTCCCACTGATCACCTACCTGCAACCCAGAGGAGTGTTCTTGCCTGGCCAGCATAGACGAACTTTGGTGCAGACAACCAAACAAATTCTTCCCAACATCAGTTCAGTTCAGTTGCTTAGTCATGTCTGAATCTTGTGACCCAAGGGCTGCAGCATGCCAGGCCTCCCTGTCCATCACCAACTCCCGGAGTTTTGGCACCCCACCCCAGTACTCTTGCCTGGAAAATCCAATGGACGGAGTAGCCTGGTGGGCTGCAGTCCATGGGGTCGCTAACAGTCGGACAGACTGAGCGACTTCACTTTCACTTTTCTCTTTCATGCATTGGAGAAGGAAATGGCAACCCACTCCAGTGTTCTTGCCTGGAGAATCCCAGGGACGGGGGAGCCTGGTGGGCTGCCGTCTATGGGGTCACACAGAGTCGAACACGACTGAAGTGACTTAGCAGCAGCAGCAGCAGCTTGTCCATTGAGTCAGTGATGCCATCCAACCATCTCATTCTCTGTCATCCCTTTCTCCTCCCACCTTCAGTCTTTCCCAGCATCAGGGTCTTTTCCAAGAGTCAGTTCTGTGCATCAGGTGGCTAAAGTATTAGGGTTTCAGCTTCAACATCAGTACTTCCAATGAATATTCAGGACTGATTTCCTTTAGGATTGACTGGTTGGATCTCCTTGCAGTCCAAGGGACTCTCGAGAATCTTCTCCAACACCACAGTTCAAAAACATCAATTCTTCGGCACTCAGCTTTCTTTGTAGTCTAACTCTCACATCCGTACATGACTACTGGAAAAGCCAAAGCTTTGACTAGACGGACCTTTGTTTGCAAAGTAATGTCTCTGCTTCCTAATATACTGACTAGGTTTCATAACTTTTCTTCCAAGGAGTAAATGTCTTTTAATTTTATGGCTGCAGTCACTATCTGCAGTGATTTTGGAGCCCCCGAAAATAAAGTCTGTCATTGTTTCCACTGTTTCCCCATCTATTTGCCAGGAAGTGATGGGACCAGAAGCCATGATCTTCATTTTCTGAATGTTGAGTTTTAAGCCAACTTTTTCACTCTCCTCTTTCATTGTCATCAAAAGACTCTTTAGTTCTTCCTTGCTTTCTGCCATAAGGGTGGTATCATCTGCACATCTGAGGCTATTGATATTTCTCCCTGAAATCTTGATTCCAGCTTGTGCTTCATCCAGCACAGCATTTCTCATGATGTACTCTGCCTATAAGTTAAATAAGTAGGGTGACAATATACAGCCTTTATGTACTCCTTTCCCTATTTGGAATCGGTCTATTGTTCCAGGTCCAGTTCTAACTGTTGCTTCCTGACCTGCATACAGATTTCTCAAGAGGAAGGTCAAGTGGTCTGATATTCCCATCTCTTTAAGAATTTTCCACAGTTTGTTGTGATCCACACAGTCAAAGGCTTTGGCATAGTCAATAAAACAGAAATATATGTTTTTCTGGAACTCTGTTGCTTTTTCTATGATCTAACAGATGTTGGCAATTTGCTTTCTGGTTCCTCCGCTTTTCTAAATCCAGCTTGAACATCTGAAAGTGCACCGTTCACATACTGTTGAAGCCTGGCTTGGAGAATTTTGAACATTAGTTTACTAGCGTGTGAGAGGAATGCAATTGTGCAGTAGTTTGAGCATTCTTTGGCATTGCCTTTGCTTGGGATTAGAATGAAAACTGACCTTTTCCATTCCTGTGGCCACTGCTAAGTTTTTCAAATTTGCTGGCATATTGAGTGCAGCACTTTCACAGCATTATCATTTAGGATTTGAAATAGCTCAACTGGAATTCCATCACTTCCACTAGCTTTGTTCATAGTGATGCTTCCTAAGGCAAAATTGACTTCGTCTTCTAGGATTTCTGGCTCTAGGTCAGTCATAACACCATCAGCAAACAGAAATACATCAGAAAATATGAAATATATTTTGCTTATTTTAATCTCCCTAAAATATAGTTATCGAAAATATACAAACTAAACTATCATAGTATTGTAGGAAACATAGAAGTAAATGATAGAGGAATCAGAACAAAGGACCACTAAAGTACAATAAAAATATACAGTTGTATATTTTGTGTAAAGATATGCATTATTACTTGAAATTAGACTGCAATAAATAAAATCAGCCCTAAGACCACCACTCATTTTTATTTTTTATTTTATTTTTAAAATCTAAATTTATTTATTTTATTTGGAGGTTAATTACTTTACAATATTGTATTGGTTTTGCCATACATCAACATGAATCCACTACAGGTATACACGTGTTTCCCCATCCTGAACCCCCCTCCTCATCCTTCCCCATACCATCCTTCTAGGTTGTCCCAGTGCACCAGCCCCAAGCATCCAGTATTATGCATCGAACTTGGACGGGTGATTCATTTCATACATGATATTATATATATTTTAATGCCATTCTCCAAAATCATCCCACCCTCTCCCTCTCCCACAGAGTTCAAAATACTGTTATATACATCTGTGTCTCTTTTGCTGTCTCGTATACAGTGTTATTGTTATCATCTTTCTAAATTCCATATATATGTGTTAGTATACTGTATTGGTGTTTTTCTTTCTGGCTTACTTCACTCTGTATAATTGGTTCCAGTTTCATCCATCTTATTAGAACTGATTCAAATGTATTCTTTTTAATGGCTGAGTAATACTCCATTGTGTATATATACCACAGCTTTCTTATCCATTCATCCGCTGATGGACATCTAGGTTGTTTCCATGTCCTGGCTATTATAAACAGTGCTGCAATGAACATTGGGGTACATGTGTCTCTTTCTATTCTGGTTTCCTCGGTGTGTATGCCCAGCAGTGGGATTGCTGGGTCATAAGGCAGTTCTATTTGCAATTTCTTAAGGAATCTCCACACTGTTCTCCATAGTGGCTGTACTAGTTTGCATTCCCACCAACAGTGTAAAAGGGTTCCCTTTTCTCCACACCCTCTCCAGCATTTATTGCTTGCAGACTTTTGGATCGCAGCCGTTCTGACTGGTGTGAAGTGGTATCTCATTGTGGTCTTGATTTGCATTTCTCTGATAATGAGTGACGTTGAGCATCTTTTCATGTGTTTGTTAGCCATCCGTATGTCTTCTTTGGAGAAATGTCTGTTTAGCTCTTTGGCCCATTTTTTGATTGCATCATTTATTTTTCTGGAATTGAACTGCAGGAGTTGCTTGTATATTTTTGAGAGTAGTTGTTTGTCAGTTGCTTCATTTGCTATTATTTTCTCCCATTCTGAAGGCTCTCTTTTCTCCTTGCTTATAGTTTCCTTTGTTGTGAAGAAGCTTTTAAGTTTAATTAGACCCCATTTGTTTACTTTTGCTTTTATTTCCAATATTCTGGGAGGTAAGTCATAGAGGATCCTGCTATGATTTATGCTGGAGAGTGTTTTGCCTACATTCTCCTCTAGGAGTTTTATAGTCTCTGGTCTTATGTTTAGATTTTTAATCCATTTTGAGATTATTTTTGTGTATGGTGTTAGAAAGTGTTCTAGTTTCATTCTTTTACAAGTGGTTGACCAGTTTTTCCAGCACCACTTGTTAAAGAGATTGACTTTAATTCATTGTATATTCTTGCCTGCCTTGTCAAAGATAAGGTGTCCATAGGTGCATGGATTTATATCTGGGCTTTCTATTTTGTTCCATTGATCTATATTTCTGTCTTTGTGCCAGTACCATACTGTCTTGATGACTGTGGCTTTGTAGTAGAGCCTGAAGTCAGG
>SJYX01005622.1:18091-33861 GCA_006410675.1 Oreotragus oreotragus | reverse complement strand
AAGGCTAAGAGTTAAAGAGAAGCAGGGTCAAGTCCAGGCTCAGCTGCTGACCCCACATATGATTTTAAACAAGTCATATACACCCTGTAAGCCTCAGACTGCCCCTCATCTATAAAGTAAGAAAACTACTGGGACTTTCCTGGTGGTCCAATGACTAAGACTCCATTGCCCCCATTTCAGGGAAACCAGGTTCATTCTTTTGTCAGAAACTAGACCTCACATGCCGCAACTAAAGATATCACACACCACAAGTAAAGATTCCAAATGCCTTATCCCAATTTAAAGGTCAAAGATTCTGCTTGCCTCAACCAAGACCCAGCACAGCCCAATAAATAACTAGAAGAACATTATCCTGCCACATTATTTCAGAGTCTCTGGAGATTTATACTGGGGAGAAAATTTCAAAGTGTATTAAAAATCTAAAAGCACAACTAAGATGGCATTATTATTTCATATTTGCTTTCTTATAGTCCCGTTATATACTATTGTCTACTGATATAATTTCTAAAATCAGTAAGAAAGTGAGTCTTTATCATTATAGTAGTTTTATAACTTCATAAGTGAAGAGGAGCATTTTGAACCAACTAATTTACCTTTCAATTTTCATTCTCTTCTTACTTATCACTATTATTATATTTACTCTGGTAAAAATAAATTTTGTAACTAGCCAAATGGAACAAAGTTCTTATGGATTAAGTGTTGTGCCCCCCAAAATGTTTTACTTTTAGGCAAATTATTATTTTTGCAGTTATTACTCATCAACAAACAGGGATATCCTAATGGCTTTCTTCCTACTGGTCCTTCATTTATATTCCTTGGCACTATTTCTCCTGAAACTTTTCCACTACAAGCTAAGCAGTCCTGAAATTCACTTTTCCTTTGAAGAAACTTCTCTGCCTCCCAAACATCTCCAGTCATCTTCAGGGCTTTCTTCCTATGTACTTCTAGATAAGAACAGGGTATTGATTTATTGTGAATCTTCATCCACTGCTGTGAAGAAACAAAGTGAAGTGCTACATCTTGTGAATAATTACTTTAGAAAACCAACCAAAAATGTAGCAGGATAAAGCAATGGAATTCATGCTTCCTCTCATTCATTTTGACAGTTGCAGGAATCCAAGTCCAATTGTGCTCCTATTAAAACTACAGACAGAGCTGGCAAAAAGGAAAAGACATGTTACTATCAAAGCAACTCTCATTGCAGCTGAAGGACCATTAAATTTTGCCTGAGTAGAGCACCAAGCTACTTTCTGCGTTCTTGGCAGATGAATGACTAGGAAGGGAAATCTGAATGATTTTCCATGTATGACCATCGAATAAATAAATAATCCACTAACAGCTGTTATGCACAGACAACATGTTTCCATTGATACCCATCTGTGTTTCCTCCAGGCTGACCTTTCTTCTCAGGTCAGGACTCCCTCTAGCCAGGGACAAAAGTTTTCTAGAGCCTCGAGATGTAGGAAAGGAACAAGCAAAGGTTATCTTTGTCTTTGACACTCTTGGGCACAAGTTTGGGATAGAAAAATAATTAAAAGTGTTCTGCAAAGATGAGATAAAAAAAANGAGCCTCGAGATGTAGGAAAGGAACAAGCAAAGGTTATCTTTGTCTTTGACACTCTTGGGCACAAGTTTGGGATAGAAAAATAATTAAAAGTGTTCTGCAAAGATGAGATAAAAAAAACTATGATGAAAAAGAAGTAAATAGTGCTGCAAAGAAAACTATTACAAAATATTACAAAATTAATGTTTAAATTTAACAAATTAACATAAAGATTACATACATATTAACATACATATATTACTAACATAAATATAATAATATTTCTGAAGACCTATGATTTAATGATGAAAAACACTTAAAACAAATATTTAAAATTAAAATCTATAAATTATTAAATATTTTCAGAGAATAGGGATACAGACAAGCAGCAATGAGGTGAGAAATTGTTGCTTCTGATAAAAAATACACAGATTTCTTTTTACTATGCCACGTCTTACTCTGACAAGTATAATTATTAAAGATACTATAAAACATAGCTATAAAATAAAAATGATTTTAGATAGAATGTGAACTAGGTTAATAAACTGTTATAATAAATATTCATGTTTATTTTCTAACTGAGAAAAAATAATAATAATGATAATAATATAGGAAGGTCAAAGTTTATTGCTCCATTTGTCAAGTAAAAAAAAATGAGATTCAAAGCCAGTGAGAAAATCCTCCAAGATTACAAGTCAAGGACCTGGTGATGAGGAGAAAACCCAGATTCCTGACTCAGAGGTCATTATTCTTCCCATCTTCTGCTCACCCAACAGAGGGGATATTCACAAAGACCAATAGGAGAGGTAAATGACTATAAAGCAAACAACAGGAAAAGAAAGCTATTTTTACCCATAGAAACACTGACCTCAGATTTAAAAGATTGAAAATACAAACTGATTGAATATTGTTCTAAGATTTTTTTATGTATATGCATAATTTATTATATTATTTTTCTACATTTCAAGACAATTAGAAACTTTTCTAAGATTTTTAAAAAATAATGTGTAAGTGAGCCACTGAGCCACAACATGATAAGACATCAGACATGAGCGGGACACAGTCCTAATGTTGTAAGGGTGCCATTCCATTTATCACCTCTGACAGAAGGAGAATACTGGAATTAGTGAACCATAGTCAGGTGTGCAGTAATGCCAAGATTTAGGGAACAGCAGAGCCAAGGAATATATATCTCTTACTAAAGTGGGACTAGAGGAAAGGATTAAGAAGGATGCAGACCAGAACATGAACAGATAAACAGCAGGGCAGACCTGGCAGCCCAGGCCACTCTCCTATCATTCATCACAGATTTCTTACTGGAGAAGAGGGGTTTCCATTCCATTCAGAGCTTTTCTGACTGTCATGATTTCTGTGAAATGTAAAGCCTGTTGCATCGAGCTGTCTGCAGTGATGCTTGAATAGCCTCTCCTTGGAGATTAATTCAGAATATGACTGTGCATTAGTTATTCTCTCTCTCTTCCCCTCCCTTCCTCCTTCCCTCTCCCTCAATGGAAATGACTCTTTAGTGGGGAAGTCAGAGTTTAGATCTCTTGTGCTCTGTGTCCGACCCCCATCTTGTCTCTGTGCATTTCTGCCCTGGGTTTGTAAACCTCTGTGCAGTTTATGCTTTTAAAAATAATTTTATCATGATGTTTTTGGATGAAAGTAACATGGAAGTAGAAATAAGAGTTTAGATAAGCCATTCCTCTGCAATCTACTTTGTTACCCTGTTGCTGAATACAGGGGAGGGGGAAGTTGGGGAGTTGTTGTGGAAATATGATTCCACAGTTAATAAAAGGAAGAAAAAATAATTTTGATTACCAGAATGGTACACAGAAACACACACACACACACACACACACCCCTCATGTCCCATTTCCAAGGTCCCCACCCTAAGTGAAGTGATCTGACACTTCTTTTCAATGGAGGACTCAGTTAATCATTCAGCAGATTACAATAGCCCATCTCCCCTGATATGGTATCTATAACTGTGGTTTGGTCTAATTCTAAAACATAAAACGGAGTGTCTGTGTAGTGTGTGTGCATGTATGCATGCTGGGAGCACTGGGGGTGAAAAAATTAGTAAATGCACTATGCACTTCAGTTCGAAGTATCATTCCTCTCTGATGCAGGTCATCACCCCTTTGTATTTTCATAACCTCTGTCAGCATCCTTTGTCTTAAGATCCACACTGGAAATTAAAGAAGGAGGGGAAAAAGTTCCAGAATTTTCAGGGGGAAAGTCAGAGGTGATAAATAAAGCAAGAGACTATGAACTTTTCACTGGAGATCTATCTGGAACAGGAAAAAGCACCACTTTTCTCCTATCCCCTGGCATCATGGGGGTGATAGTTATGCAAAGACAAAGTTTGAGGTATAGGAAGGTGCAGAGGTGCAAAGGTGCAAGGTGGGGCCACCAGCAGAAAGCAGAGGCCAGAAAGAGAGAGGAAGGCACAGAGAACATAAGGAGGGGTAGATATGGATAGAGAGAGGGAGAGACAGCTACCAACCACACTGCGGCAGACAAAGTGAAAGTGAAGTCGCTCAGTTCTGTCCGACTCTTTGCGATGCTGTGGACTGTAGCCCACCATGCTCCACTGTAGCCCACCATGCTCCTCTGTAGCCCACCATGCTCCACTGTAGCCCACCATGCTCCTCTGTAGCCCACCATGCTCCTTTGTCCATGGGATTTTCCAGGCAAGAGTACTGGAGTGGGTTGTCATTTCCTTCTCCAGAGGATCTTCCCGACCCAGGGATAGAACCCAGGTCTCCCGCATTGTAAGCAAGACGCTTAACTGGCTGAGCTACCAGGGAAGTCCCAATTGCTGCAGACAAAGGCAGACCCAAACTCAGGGATGTTCAGAAGCCCCAGAGTTAGGGGTGACTTTTAACTCACCTCAGTCATTCTTATCACATCTTCCTGGTGTTTGAAATATCCTTGATTCATCTATATTATTACTGTTCTTGATATTTTCTTTAAATTGGATTATTTAAATACTTTTTAATATATTTATTTATTTAAATTGGAGGTTAATTACAACATTGTATTG
Organism: Oreotragus oreotragus; assembly: GCA_006410675.1. Classification (NCBI taxonomy): domain Eukaryota; kingdom Metazoa; phylum Chordata; class Mammalia; order Artiodactyla; family Bovidae; genus Oreotragus; species Oreotragus oreotragus. The sequence goes on along the minus strand of SJYX01005622.1, from coordinate 29,269 downwards.
GTTTTGCCATACATCAACATGAGTCTGCCACAGGTATACATGTGTTCCCCATCCTGAACCCCCCTCCCACCTCCCTCCCCATACCATCCCTCTGGGTCGTCTCAGTGCACCAGCCCCAAGCATCCAGAATCATACATCGAACCTGGGCTGGCAATTTATTTCATATATGATATTATACATGTTTCAATGCCATTCTCCCAAATCATCCCACCCTCTCCCTCTCCCACAGAGTCCAAAAGACTGTTCTATACATCTGTGTCTCTTTTGCTGTCTCGCATACAGGGTTATCATTATCATCTTTCTAAATTCCACATATATGTGTTAGTATACTGTATTGGTGTTTTTCTTTCTGGCTTACTTCACTCTGTATAATAGGCTCCAGTTTCATCCACCTCATTAGAACTGATTCAAATGTATTCTTTTTAATGGCTGTGTAATACTCCATTGTAAGACCACCTAAGAGAAGCCAGTATCACTTTTAAAAGACCCAGAGGGATGGGATGGGGAGGGTGGTGGCAGGGGGGTTCAGGATAGGGAAGACACATACACCTATGGCGGATTCATGTCAATGTATGGCAAAACCAATACAATATTGTAAAGTAATAAATAAATAAATAAATAAAAAGAAAAAAATTAACAACTAGAATAACAACACTACCAACTATATGATGACATTCCAGCTAAGCTGCTGCCCATAGGAGGCTCGGAGTTTCAAGTTTTTTGTTCTTGTTATCAAAAAAAGAAGAAGGAAGAAGGAGGGGTACAGGTTGTTTTCACCTTTTGCTTATTGTGATAATGCTACTATGATCGCTGGTATACAAGCATCTGTTTGAAATTCTGCTTTCCATCCCTTTGATTATATCTATTTCCTTCATGGGTCATATTCTTTAACAACAACAACAACAAAAGAAAGCAGATAAAACTGTTTAAAAAAAAAAAAGACAATTGTTAAATATTGTGTCACCAAGACATACATCCTGTGACAGAAAGCACAAAGTAGCCACACAAAACTTGGGCATCCAGAATTACAGTAGGAATAAAAGGTACAGCACAGGTGAAAAGTCTAAATTAAGAGAGTGTGGATGTGCAATGCATTTGAAAACAAAGAGAAATTATGAAACACCTGGAATAAAGGAAAGATTAGAGAGAAAATGAGATTACAGGGAAGGGCAAGGAAGTAATCCTACTCACTTATTGGCCTCATTAAGATGTTCAAATCTTCCAGTACCCACAAGTCATTACTTCACATCATTCAGTTCCCTTAATTCAAATGTCACAGTCACATTCTCACAAACAGATCACTCTCACTAGCTTCTAATTTTTATGTTGTTTTATTTTTTCTTCATAGTGTTTATAGTCCTTGTACATGCATTTGTGTTTTTCCCCCTTAGAATGAAAGACAGAGACTGTGTCCTTTATTTCACTGACACATCTCAGGACCAAGGACAGCAACACATAATAAGTGAGCCAGAAATATTGGTGAAATTAATGAATGAAGGTGTTCATTTACTAGCTTATTAGTTTTATTACCTTAAATAAATTATTTCCTTTCCTAAATTCAGGTACCTCTTCTGTGTAGTCATGTGCATGGAGTACTATGTGCATAAAGCTACATAGTTCAGGGAATATAATGGAATACACTAAATGTCCAAAAAGCATTAGCTTATAGAATTTAGAGAAAGGGAGATGAGTATCACAAAAAAAGATAAAGGAGACTAAATATAGAAAGACAAAACAAAACTACCCATCTGTTATTTCTATTTTGATGAGCATTCCTTCTTTGTTTTAGATTTTTCAGGCAAGAGTACTGGAGTGGAGTGCCATTGCCTTCTCCATTCAAACAAAAGGAAGCAAAACAAAACAAAACCAACAACACAAATTTTAGACTGACCCTCAGGAAAGGATACTGAAATAAGACAACTTAGGTTGATGCTCTGCACAATTAGAATTTAGACTTTTACTTCATAGAACCAAGTATTAGACCGTTCAGACATAAATTGTGTTTTCTCACAATTATCTACCAGTTTCTACATTCTCGGGAGTGAGTGAGGGTGTGCATATGTGTTTCTGTGTGCTGTGCATGTAAAAAAAACATATATATCAAAACACACAGCATAGATATGATGAATGTAAATACAAGAAACATGACTCAGGTGAGTATACTAGTCAAGAAGTACACTAGCTAATCTCTGATTCACTTACAGTCCATCCAGAGGTCTAGAATCATCAGAAAAATTAAGACATTTGAAGAGATTTTTTTTCATCCACCCCCCCTAAAAACTTTACTCTTTACTCTTGGGTATTGAAAATAAAGTTATAGATTATACTAGTGCTTGTTTCTAATTTAGTGAAAAACAAAAATCAATACAGTCTTGATGAACATGAACCCTGGGGTACAAGAAAATCACATCATGCAGGTGTTAAAACACATATAAAGGTGGAGATAATAAATAAGTTGTTTTAACTGTAGCTTTTGGCTTGAGACTGATAAAAGAGAACACTCTCCCACAGGGAAGGCTTTTGTTTCACGCCTACTCTGTGGAGCTGGTGATAATTCTGTGGCAGGTTTCAATGACTGTGACTCACTTTGCCAATTTCATGACTACTCTTGGATCTAAAGAATAGAGGCTCAACCTTCCTTTTAGAGCTTACTGAGTTGTCGTCGATTTCCTAATTTACTTATTAATAATTTATATCTTTCTATTTACAAGAAGAATCTGCAGTGTTTGAAAGAACACTTGTTTTTATACCTTGCAGAGATTTTTTACCATACTCTTGGTTCTGAATGGGGGAGGAGTGAGAGTTACTTCTGTTGAGTTCCAGCAAAAGAGAAATCTGGATATGGTTGGGGGAAAGGAAAGAGATTTTCATTACTATATCAAAATGAACAAAAAATTATTTTGAAAATTTGAATTTTTTCATTCCCATTTAAAACTACCATTGCAATAGTTATATGCTAGGTCAGTGCTTCTCATTATTACATGATTGCGAGGATCGTGTGGGAATCTTGTTTCTAAACTGGCTTCCCAAAAACCACCTCCAGACCTTTTGCTATGAGTCTGGAGTCAAGTCTAAGAGTCTTAATATTTAACAAGGTAAGTCTGCTGAGCTGGAACTATATTTTGAGAAATCACATAGTAATAAAAACTTACTGATTCATTTGTTAATATTCTGTGCATTACCTGCTAGTTAATTCCTTTTCCTTTCTTCCACAAAGCCTAACTCCCACCCGCACTGTTTATTTAATGAGGTTAAGCTGTTCACTGGAAAAGACCCCCTTAAGACAAAAAAATCCATCTCTGCCTCTCTCAGCAATTAAATGACAGTGATGAAAATAACAGACACAAACTTAGAAAATGAGAGATATTGATATTGTTTCATTGTCTGAATGATTCAAGAAGATCCACATTCCAATTTACTGACGATGCCCTTTTAACAGCTGAGGAAACTGTTTGGAAAGAAAAATGGACAAAGCCAATGTCAGAGTGGGAGAAGTAGGAAGAATACAAAATGTCTGGGTTCTGTGACAATGGTTGTTACAAGAGAAAATGATTATTCAGAAACTGTGTTAAATCACATGTCACTGGAAAATATTAAAGAAGCAGAAAAGTTAGATTTTGTCACCAAAGTCACAATCGTAAAGCTGTTGAGATATAAAGGATGAAAGTATCAAGGTGAAAACATAAAGATTTTGTTTCTCTTTACCACAGGCTATGTGGGAGGTGTGTGTGTGTCTGTGTGTGTGTGCGTGTCTGTGTGTGTGTATGCATGTGCATATGCGTGCATGTGCAATAAATGATCAGGAAAGGAGATTAGTGAATTCTCCATGCAGAGAACAAGCTGAGTCAGTGTTGATCAAAGCTTGATAACCAACATATGACCTCCATAATTAAACCTACTGTTCATAAATCTGCATTAGAGAGTGGTTTCTCGGGTCACATGTATTAACTATATGTCATTCTAATTTCCAGTCCTCAGTAACTGCCACATCTTCTTGTTGCATCTCAAAATCAATTTGCAATTTAATGTTGTAGGATCTGCCAAAGAAGTTAGATTCTGTCACTAAAGCTGCAGGTAAAAGTCATTAAATGTATGAAGCACTAACAATCAAGATTAAGCATGAGGGTCTGATTTCATTTCAATCACAATCAGGCTATGTGGGAGAGAGGACCCAAACCAAGTGTGTGTGTGTGTGTGTGTGTGTGTGTGTGTGTCTGTGTCAGGCTATGTGGGAGAGAGGACCCAAACCAAGTGTGTGTGTGTGTGTGTGTGTGTGTGTGTGTGTGTGTCTGTGTAATAAACCCCTAGGAAAGGAGATTGACATCATCTACACAAAACAAGTTTAGTACTGATCAAAAGCGGCTACCAGACATGTAACATCAAAAATGAAACCTCCTCTCTGTAAATTCCCTTTAATGAAGAAGTAGCTTCATTATCAGTTTCCTAGGAACTTGTGTTAGCTCCATGTAGTTCTAGTTTCCAGCTTTCAGTCACTCTCCAACAAGTCTTTTTTCTGCCGTCTCAAATTCAATTTGCAATTTAATGCCATGGGTTCTGCCAGTGATGTGGTCTTCCATGTCCTCAGTCCCATGGAAAAACATAAGAGCATTCTGTACAGGAACACTATCCATAAAACACCAGTGGCATTATGCCATCACATTGAAAGAAAATCACGTTTCATAAATTCTAAGTTTAATCTATATGTAAATTTAGCCAACATTCTTAAAAGAATAATAACTCACGAGTATTGATGTTTACACAGCTTGGCAATGTTTTTTTTACTGCTTTAAGTAATGATCCATATTCAAACAACATTGTTTTATTTTATAAAAATAAGCATTGGTTGTCTAAAGAGATGCAGACCCATCTCCTACTTTTAGGCAAAAACCAACAGCACTGGAAGGTTTCCCAAGCTCACAGAGAAGAGTGTGATACTAAACACAAAGTTACCAATTGTTAGTAATTTATGTTCAAATTCTACTAAGGAAATGTAAAAGTTTCCTCTGAATGCACACTTATTTTCCTAATAACAATATACTCTAAATCAACAACAAAAATAAAAGCAACCAGTGACAACTGAAACATTAAGGTTGTTCACGTACAGACTTATGTTTCAAGAACCAAACAAGAGATCTAGTCTAGCATACTGATTGTGAAGAAATGATACTGTTCACCAAGAAGCTTTTGATAAGTGTTGGCTTTGTGGAGAAATCTCACCTTTTAGCAGATTCCGCCGTCCCTGGGATTCTCCAGGCAAGAACATTGGAGTGGGTTGCCACTTCCTTCTCCAACGCATGAAAGTGAAAAGTGAAAGTGGGAGAGTGAAAAGTGAAAGGGAAGTCGCTCAGTCGTATCCGACTCTTTGTGACCTCATGGACTGCAGCCTACCAGGCTTCTCCGTCCATGGGATTTTCCAGGCAAGAGTACTGGAGTGGGGTGCCATGGTTCCACAGAGTCGGACATGACTGAAGCGACTTAGCAGAAGCAGAGCAATTAGTAGAGTAACATCAACTACTGTAAGAAGTAATTGCCAAATTTTCTCTAACATAAAATATTAAAAACTTTTTAAATTATTTGTGTAATCTTTTTATTTTCTTATTCATATAATGACAAACCAACTTCTTATCAACTCAATGCCCTAGATTCCTTTCTTCTATGGCTCTAGCATCACCTCGGGGAAGGCAATGGCACCCCACCCCAGTACTCTTGCCTGGAAAATCCAATGGATGGAGTAGCCTGGTGGGCTGCAGTCCATGGGGTCGCTAACAGTCGGACAGACTGAGCCACTTCACTTTCACTTTTCTCTTTCATGCATTGGTGAAGGAAATGGCACCCACTCCAGTGTTCTTGCCTGGAGAATCCCAGGGACGGGGGAGCCTGGTGGGCTGCCATCTATGGGGTCACACAGAGTCGGACACAACTGAAGTGACTTGGCAGCAGCAGCAGCAGCATCACCTAGGTTTTATTGTTCTCTGCCTAGGTGAGCCAAAGTGAAAAGATTTGACTTCTTCTTAGAAGCAGTCTAGTTCTGACAACATCACTTCCATTTACAATCCATTAGTCAGTACTAGTTATATATTTATACCTGGCATGCAGTGTGCTCACTGGCTGAACAATTGCTTCCCAGCAAAATAATCTCTGTTATAAAAGGGAGACTGAACATTGTAGCAGACATCCAGCCCTGAGATAATGAGAATCACTAACTCCTGTCTAATATAATCCCTCTCAAGCATGCCTGTAGGTCAACATCACCAAGACACTGTGTGTTGATTTTAAAATATAGATTTCTTGGCCTGTGAACAAAGACACTATAATTTAATAAACATGGTAGGATCCAGAAGCATCCTAGCCAGAAACACTGAGTTCCAATTCGCCCTCTACCTCCAATTCAAAACCCAACCAATATCCACACTGTAATAACCACACTAGCGAGTGACATGACATTTACATCAAAATTCTGAGTTGATGATCCATAAATCTGCATTTTAATGATTATCTGGATGATAATAATGGCTGTGTGTGTGCATGTTAAGTCACTTCAGTCATGTCTGACTCTGCAATACTTTGGATTATAGTCTCCAGGCTCCTCTGTCCATGGGATTCTCCAGGCAACAATACTGGAGTAGGTTGCCATGCCTTCCTCTAATAATGACTAACTTACCCTTTTTTGACCATTTGTTAAGTGCCATTAAGTGCTCTGAAGACTTTATATAAACCAACTTATCATCAACATTTTCTCATGTAGTCTTCAAGAAATTCAATACAGTAACCATTATCTCCATTTTACAGAGAAAAAAAAAAATAAGTGCAGCACAGAGGCTAAGTTGCTCAAGTTTATTCTAGAAAGTGTCCAAGTTGATTCAAAATAAGATAGTGGGAATTTCAGAGCTTTCATCTTCCTTACTACACTGTACCTAGGTGACTCTGACGTATCTTAAAGCCTGAAAAACTACTGAGTTATGACAGATATGTAAGGGTTTCTGATATAAGTAGTGTGAAGGACTCCTTGAAGGGTGAAGGTGAAGTCGCTCAGTCATGTCCGACTCTTTGAGACCCCGTGGACTGTAACCTACTAGGCTTCTCCATCCATGGGATTCTCCAGGCAAGAATACTGGAGTGGATTGCCATTTCCTTCTCCAGGGGATTCTTCCCCACCCAGGGATCGAACCCGGGTCTCCCGCATTGGGGGCAGACGCTTTAACCTCTGAGCCACCTGGGACCTCTGAAGGACTCCTTACAAAATACTTAATTTTTAAAATGTTCCTTACTTTTGCTTTCAAACTTACAGTCCAGACATCTCTTCTTAACTCCTTATCTGTATATTCAAATATATGTTCTATATGTCTCAGTCCAGCCCTGGAGAAGGCAATGGCACCCCACTCCAATACTCTTGCCTGGAAAATCCCAGGGACAGAGGAATCTGGTAGGCTGCAGTCCATAGGGTTGCTAAGAGTCAGACATGACTGAGTGACTTCACTTTCATGCATTGGAGAAGGAAATGGCAACTCACTCCAGTGTTCTTGCCTGGAGTATCCCAGGGACGGGGGAGCCTGGTGGGCTGCCGTCTATAGAGTCGCAAAGAGTCAGACACGACTGAAGTGACTTAGTAGCAGCAGCAGTCCAGCCCTTGAGATCCTAGAACAAATTCAGAAAATTAGCTGCTCATTTCTCTTTCTCTAGTGCCTTCTGCCAACTTCCACACAGTTGAGCAGTTCTGAAAACCTGGCAATCATCCTGATACCTCTCGTTCCCTCATCATCAACCTTCTTGGCAATCGATAACTGATTTCTATCACTCTCCCTATTAAATCACCAACAAATAAACTCTCCCTTTTGGGAGTCCACAGTATTCCCATCATTATGATTATCATCAGTATCATTGTCATGATCCTCCTCCTCCTTATCATCTCCATCATCATCATCTCCCAAAACATCTGCAGTATCCTAGCATCTTTTCACCACTCGTTTCCTCCAAGCAATTATTCTGTGTGACAAGAGTGATATTTTCAAACCACAATGACTGATGCCCCAGATCCTTAACATTACCAGGAAAACCCCACATGCACCATCCTTCCTACATCATGGCCTCAGTGCAAACCATTTTCCCTCCGTCCTTATACACCAGGCAGGTGTTTTTTATGTGCCACTTCCACCAAATTTCTTTAACTTCACATTTTCACAAGTGTCCCTTTGTCTGGAATGTTCCCATTAGAGGAGCATAAATTAGTGAATAACCCCAGGGCTCAGTTGTCTCATCTATGAAATGGGAATATAACAACTTTAGGTTCGAGTTGAATTTAAAATTAGATTAGAATTGAACACCTTTAGATGGCAATAAATTTCTGAAATATGTTCAAAAATTTTAGATATTCTCTAAAATTCATCATAAGAAGATATGTTAAATAATATAGCCCTTCCTTTCCACCATTTCAATGGTTGTAATTTCATAGATTTTCAGGATTAGACATATCCTTTAAAGATGTGTTTATTTCAGAAATTCATTACAATTATCACAAATCTTCCTGTGAAGCATTCTTCTTGTAATTTTTAATTACTGTCTACTTAACAATATCCTTTAGAATACTGCAATTTTTCAAGTGTGGTATTGGATAGCTATAATTTTCAAAATTACTACTTTGTTCTACAATCTATTTAGTGAGTTAGTAAAAACAATTAATGGAATTTACATACTTTCACTGGCCCTGACAGGAATAAAAAAGAAGATTCTAAAAAACTGAACAACTAAAGGAGTATTAATTAGCATCCAATTTGTAAGAGCAGAGTGTGGTACTCAATAATTTGAAAAATAATTGAATTTTATATTGATGTATAAGGTAAAAAGCATAGCCAAGTTCTTGCTGAGATAAGATTAATATTACTTTAATAAAAACTCTTAAGAATGTTAATTTGTTGAAGTAACAAATATATATTACTTATAGTATCATGTTTCTGAAATAAAGAACTAGAGAAGAAAAAGAGAGAAGGAAAATCCTGAGCAAATGCTGACAAATGAATAATAGCAAGCTCTGGATTAAGGAGTTATATGATTTTTTTGCAACTTTTTTCTGCAACTTCTTTACACATTTGAAATTATTTCAGAATAACATTTGTGGATTCTGAATACAAAGTTTTTAATCAACCTTCTCATAAGTATAAAATTATTTCATGCAATTTAAAATGGCTTCCCTGATACTTCAGTTGATCCTGGTTCGATTCCCTGGACAGGAAGATCCACTGGAGAAGGGATAGGCTACCCACTTCAGTATTCTTGGGCTTCCCTTGTGGCTCAGTTGGTAAAGAATCTGCCTGCAATGTGGGAGACCTGGGTTCGATCTCTGGTTTGGGAAGATCCCCTGGAGAAGATCTCCACTCCAGTATTCTGGCCTGAAGAATTCCATAGTCTGTATAATTCATGGGGTCACAAAAGAGTCAGACATGTCTGAGCCACTTTCTCTTTACAGTTTTAAAAAACTACATCTTGTCTCTGAAGCACATTCATCTCTGTCTCATTTTCTTCCTGCTGTTTAATAGTTAAAGCTTTAATTTATTATTATTCATTTTCTTTCACTAGAATATAAATTTGTGAGGCTAAGGATTTTTTTCCCATTTTATTGGCAATGGTAACCCTAGCACCTTGAATATTGCTTTATTATAACAGATGTCATAAAACTATTTTGAATAAATGAATGGATGGATAAATCAATTCATGACAAGGTGGTAATAACAGGATCAGCACACCATATTTACATTATGCATACATATGAAGCACTTAGCAGAGTACCTTTAAGCACTTGATAAAAATAAATGATTTTCACCAAGTAGTTCAGTGTGGCTAGAGTTCCGGCTGTGCAATAGTAAGATATTAGCCTGAATGTACAGCAACAGACTGGTTCAAATTTTGGAAAGAAGTATGTAAAGGCTATATTTTGTCACACTGTTTACTTAAGTTATATGCAGAGTACATTATGTGAAATGCTGGGCTGGATGAATCACAAGCTGGAAACAAGACTGCTGGGATAAATAGCAATAACCTCAGATATGCAGATAACACCACGGAAAGCTAGAAGGAAGTAAACAGCCTCTTGATGAAGGTGAAAGAAGAGAGGGAAAAAGTTGGCTTAAAACTCAACATTCAGAAAACTAAGATCATCACATGTAGTCCCATCACTTCATGGCATATAGATGGGGAAACAATGGAAACAGTGAAAGACTATCTTCTTGGTCTCCAAAAGTACTGCAGACGGTGACTGCAGCCATGAAATTAAAAGATACTTGCTCCTTGGAAGAAAAACTATGACAAACCTAGAGAGAATATTANACAATGGAAACAGTGAAAGACTATCTTCTTGGTCTCCAAAAGTACTGCAGACGGTGACTGCAGCCATGAAATTAAAAGATACTTGCTCCTTGGAAGAAAAACTATGACAAACCTAGAGAGCATATTAAAAAGCAGAACCATTACTTTGCCAACAAAGATCTGTACAGTCAAAGCTATGGTTTTTCCAGTAGTCACGTATGGATGTGAGAGCTGGACCATAAAGAAGGCTGAGTATCCAAGAACTGATGCTTTCAAACTGTGGTGTAGGAAAAATACCCTTGAAAGTCCCTTGACTTCAAGGAGAGCAAACCAGTCAATCCTAAAGGAAATCAGTGCTGAATAGTCATTGGAAGGACTGATGCTAAAGCTGAAGCTCCCATACTTTGGCCACCTGATGTGAAGAGGTGACTCAATGGAAAAGACCCTGATGTTGGAAAAGAGAGAAGGCAGGAAGAGAAGGGGATAGCAGATGACAAGATGGTTGGATGGCATCATCAACTCAATGGACCTGAGTTTGAGCAAGCTCTTGGAGATGGCAGAGGATAGGAAAGCCTGGTGTCCTGCAGTCCATGGGGTCTCAAAGAGACAGACATGACTGATCAACTGAACAACAACAAGCAACAGCAACATGGATGGACCTAGAGGTTATCATACTAAGTGTAGTAAGCCAGACAAAGAAAGACAAATATTATATGTTTTCCATTATATGTGGAATCGAAAAAAAAATGATACAAATGAACTTATATACAAAATATAAACAGACACAGAAAACAAGCTTATGGTTACCAAAAGGGAAAGCAGGGGAGGGATAAATTAGTTTAAGATGAGTATATATATACTCTACTTGTTGGTGTATATATA
>SJYX01005622.1:0-12267 GCA_006410675.1 Oreotragus oreotragus | reverse complement strand
GGTCCATTCTGAAGATCAGCCCTGGGATTTCTTTGGAAGGAATGATGCTAAAGCTGAAACTCCAGTCCAGTACTTTGGCCACCTCATGGGAAGACCTGACTCATTGGAAAAGAGTCTGATGCTGGGAGGGATTGAGGGCAGGAGGAGAAGGGGACGACAGAGGATGAGATGGCTGGATGGCATCACTGACTCGATGTATGTGAGTCTGAGTGAACTCCGGGAGTTGGTGATGGACAGGGAGGCCTGGCATGCTGCTATTCATCGGGTCGTAAAGAGTTGGACAGGACTCAAGGACTGAACTGAACTGAACTGAAACTTGAAACCAGAAGGAGAGCCAGCTGATGTGGGGAATGAATGAAAGTAATCTCTCTGCATCTTATCTATTCTCAGATATCAATTCAAACCTTTCTAATCCACACTGGCTTCCTCTCAGCTCTATCTTTTTGTTTTGTTGCTTTGGTTGTTCTTTCTGGTGCTTACTTCAGCACAATGTGACATGCTTTATTGCAAAAAAGCTTTACCACGCTGGCTAGCGTTAACAACCCTATTAAACCTGATTTAGGCAAAAGAAAAAGGCTAGAGAAAGCAAACCTAATGAGAGAAGAAAATAACGTTGTGCCTTGGTATTAACAGGCTGTGATGACAGAAAATATGAATCCTGAGGTGGCCATGCCCCTCAAACACTTCTACCTCCACTCTTAATTAAAAAAAAAAAAAGTCAGCATTTGTACTTTATTGCTGCATAGGCAATAAGCACCAATAGTAAAATACAACAGCACACATTATTTCTCATGGTATGGCTCAGTTTTAAGTTTTTTGGGTTGCAGCTCCTCTACATTGTGCTTCAATCTTTGGTGAGTAGTCACGTCAGGCAGTCCTGATTCACATGAGTTCATTCTGGGCACAGACTGAGGGAGTAAGAGATACCCAGGGAAAACTATTCTCAAGGAAATGACAGGAATAGAAGAGGTTAAGTGGAAACACACCAGGTCTTTTAAGGTCTAGACTTGGAAATGGAACTCTTTCACCTCTTCCCATGCTCCGTAGGCCAAAACAAGTCACAATACCAAGAACAAAGGCAAACAGACATGAAAAATACACTCCTCATTTTTTGGGAAAAAGTGGATATATGCAATACAAAAATGGAAAGGAGAGGAAAGAGAGAAGGAAAAAAATATATCAAGGAAGGGACAAAGAACAGAGGCCAATAAAATGACCTTGCACATAACAGATGGGCTGCAATGACTTGGGAAGGCCCAACTGATATAACTCAACATGTCAGCCCTGGCCACTATCGATTTGTTTCATTAGATCAACAGGAAATAGCACGTTAGTTTATAGTTTTCAAAATGGAAGAGCTTCTCCAAACAGCTCTAATCTGAAGAATAACAACTTGTCTTGTTGTTTTGGTTAATATTTTTGCTGAAAACCTTTATATAGAGTGGAAATAATCATACTCCTTAATTGACAGACTACACACAGAACTAAATAAGACCATGCATAAGCAATTCTTAACACAGAGCATGACATGTCATAAGTTCTGGATAAATGTTAGCCAATAAAAACAATGATTAATGAAATATAAACATTTATTCAGCATACATTTTATAAGCACCTAAGACAGTGATAGACTGTGCCAGAGATAGTAAACCTCTGCTCTCAGAAGGCATGTTCCAGAATTAGAAGGGGCACCCACATCTTTCCTTCTACAGGATGTCCATACCAAAGAGAACATTAACTGATGTTTCTGTTCCTCAGGACAGACTGCAAAGATTCTTGTTTCTTCAGGTAAATTTTCTGAAACTAGAAACTACCTCTTCCATGTGAATCAATGACGGATATTTTCTCTCAGGCAGTAGCCTTGAAAAGAAACCTTGCCAGTAGTTACATGATCAGACAATGAAAACACAGCAGCATTCAAAACTTCTCCAACATATTTCCCCTTTCACATACAGACTTCCCTACTCTAGGCCTCAGTGTACNTAATATCATATAAGAAACTAATCGCCAGTCCAGGTTCGATGGCAGATTCATGTTGATGTATGGCAAAACCAATACAATATTGTAAAGTAAAAATAAATATTTTTTAAGTGAAAATTAGAAAATATTAAGAATTAACACACCACTAAAGAAATCCCCTTGTACTTCAAAGACTCTTTAGAAGATATGACTTTGATGAATAATCTATAAATGATAGGTTTTAATAATATACACCAAAGTAATCAGAATTCTTTACCATGACTGGTAAATTTCTTTTCACAAATATTACATACAAACCAACTGCCTGTTAGGAAAGTCAAAGACTTAAGACCTAGCTTTATTTTACTATAAATTCTGACTGCAATAAAAGACACACATAGCTAAGTTTCACAGTTAATATTTCTATACTAATATACACACAAGTGCTTTTCTTGCTTTGGAAGGCTGGTCTTTCCCTCTGTTGGGTATTACTCTCAAACCTTACCCTGGATGCTACAGGATAATGGAGAGCACACACAGGGGTGGAACCTTGGTGACTGGGAGAGATTCAGTGAACACGGTTCAGAAAGAGAATTCCTGCAGAGACTTTAATGGAATACGTGCTGTGTATTAATTCACTCAAGCATATCTGACTTTTTGCGACCCTAGGGACTGTAGCCCGCCAGGCTCCTCTGCCCATGGGATTCTCCAGGCAAGAATATTGGAGTGGGTTTCCATTTCCTCCACCAGGGGATCTTTCCAACAACTCAGGGATTGAACCAGCATCTCCTGCATCTCCTGCATTGACAGGCAGATTCTTTTACCACTGAGTCACCTCAGAAGTCCCATTAATGGAATGCTTATCTGGAAATCGACAACTTTCTTATCCACTTCTACCCCACCAGAATAACCACATCAATTCTATCATTCCTTCTAATCTTATGTTATCAAATATAACTTCGGAGCATCAAATCTTCTTGGAATCCCTGCCATATTCCAGGTCCTCTGCATCTGTCTCTCCCATCCCCATCTCCCGTAGTCCTCCCCTGCAACAGGAAAATTAAGAGACTCATTCAAGGATGCCCCCTGCTATTAAGTAGAAAGGATCATTTTTAAAGAAAGGTTCCTCTGACTGTCTGACTCCAAGGTCCACCCTTGTTCTTAATTTCCTCAAACAGAAATAATTCCCAGATGCTGCTCCCCTAGTAGGAGGTGAAGTTCCAAATCCTGGTCCAAGCAGTCTAAATGCAGAGTCCACACTTTGTTCCTGGGGCCTGCAGAGACCACTCTGGGGTTGGTGGTCAAACTGTTTAGTGAAATCCACCTGCTTTCACATAGCCTAGAATCACTGCAGTGTTGGTGAAGCAAAGGGAGGGATATTGTGGAAAAGATATGAGGAAAAGAAAAAGCCAATAATCCAGGCACCTCACAGTAATGTCTTTATAGATGTCAACTAGTGGCTTTACTGGCAGTTTCAAATCAACACTTTGGACATTTCCCAAGCAAGTGATCACTATAAAGAGAGATTCAAAACCCAATGAAATTTATGAGGCAGTTTACACATTGACATCACTGTGACATATTTGCATGAATAAAGGATCACAAAAACAGCTCCATTTATTTCTGGAAAATGTTAGCTTTTTAACAAAGACCAGCTATTTTATGGAAGGCACAAGATGCTAGGAAATCCTTCTTGAAGAGAAATCTCAATTCCTTTCCTGCTTAGAGTGACTAAGTTTAAAGAACACTGAACCTGGAGTCAGACTGGCTGGGCCACTAGCCTTTAACAAATAGCAAATTCCTTTCCCTCATTGAACCTAACTGTCTTACCCAGTAAAATGAGGGTGCTGCTCTAGTATTCAGCCCAACAAGGGGTTCAAACATATTTTAAATTACAGTCTATAGAGATTGTTTCATCTATATGCACCCTCTAGAATCATTAGCTATCATATTTTCAGATTAAAAAAAAACAATTAGAATGAGGATTTAAACAATTTACTTACAAATATCATTTGGAATTTGGTACTGTTACTGCCATTGGATTTAGTTGTCTCATGGGAAAGTGATGTAGTAAACAATTTACATAACAGTTTTAATTCCTCATCATTCCTCTAGCACCACCTCAATTAATCCTTATCATAATATTCAAAGCATCAATTAACCTTTAGAAGCATTTAGAGTATCCCAAGGATATTTTTAAATTAAAAAAGGTATGAATCAAACTAATTTTCTCAGTGGTGAATTATAGCTCAATATTCCAAGTATGGGCTTCCCAGGTGGCACAGTGGTAAATTCACCTGAAATGCAGGAGATGCTGGTTTGATCCCTGGGTAGCAAAGATCCCCTGGAGTAGGAAACAGCAACCCACTCCAATATGCTTCCCCAAATAGTTCCATGGACAGAGGAGCCTGGAAGGCTCCAGTTCATGGGTCACAAGAGTCAGACATGACTGAGCAACTGAGGACAACAATAACACAATTCAAAGTATACTGTTTCCTTTTTATTTTTTTTTTAATTTTAATTTTTACTTTACTTGACTTTACAGTACTGTATTGGTTTTGGTATACATTGACATGAATCCATCATGGGTGTACATGAACTCCCANGAGTCAGACATGACTGAGCAACTGAGGACAACAATAACACAATTCAAAGTATACTGTTTCCTTTTTATTTTTTTTTTAATTTTAATTTTTACTTTACTTGACTTTACAGTACTGTATTGGTTTTGGTATACATTGACATGAATCCATCATGGGTGTACATGAACTCCCAAACATGAACCGCTCCCCCTCCCACCTCCCACCCCACATCATCCCTCTGGATCATCCCCATACACCTTTCTGCAGAATCCACAAGGCATAGTCCAGCTCACAAGATCTCTTCCACTCTCTAAAAGGACTCCCTCCCTCCTCTAGACTCCCAGTCATCATCTAGTCATTCAGTTGTGTCTGACTCCTTCTGACACCATGGTCTGCCAGGCTCTTCCATGGGATTCTCCAGGAAAGAATACTGGAGTGGGTTGTCAGTTCCTTTTTCAGGGGATCTTCACAACTCAGGAATCAAACCCAGTCTCTCACATTGCAGGCAGATTTTTTACCATCTAAGACACCAGGGAAGCCCCCCTTTGCTTATTCTTGTTGTATAACATTTATAATCTGCCTTCCTTTAGACTCTAACACACTACAAATTCCATGAAAACATTTTTAAGTATATTCATCTTCATGGCCTCTAGAAAGAGTCTAATTATATTGAAATATAATTATTTTGAAACAGAAGTAATTCAATATAATCTTACTAAATGAGACTATGTTCAAAGTAAGTACTGTGATAACTAGCATCATTTCAGTGATTAAACATCACCTTAATAGTTTGAACCATAGAAAACAGAATAATCACATCACAATCTTTCATATCACACAGCCTTAGATTCCACAGTTCTGACAATAACTATCAAAAAGAGCATGGAGACAGTTTAGGTTTTACAAGTCTGGGGTTTTTCATCTGTAAAATGGATGACATTAGTCCAACATAGTTGCTGCTGCTGCTGCTTCTGCTAAGTCACTTCGGTCGTGTCCGACTCTGTGCGACCCCAGAGACGGCAGCCCACCAGGCTCCCCCGTTCCTGGGATTCTCCAGGCAAGAACACTGGAGTGGGTTGCCATTTCCTTCTCCAATACATTAAAGTGAAAAGTGAAAGTGAAGTCGCTCAGTCGTGCCTGACTCTTGGCGACCCCATAGACTGCAGCCCACCAGGCTCCTCCAACCATGGGATTTGCCAGGCAAGAGTACTGGAGTGGGGTGCCATTGCCTTTTCCAAACATAGTTCTTAGGGTTGTTATTAAAAAATACAACATCTGCTATATAAAAGACCAATCCATCTTCATTACTGACGTTTGGTTAAATAAATCAGTACATCCTCTCTGCCCTTACTCCTTCCCCCACCCTCCATCTTCCTGAATCTCACCCTCTCTGTCTAGGTCAGGAAAATGTAAGGCAGTGATTTTCAAGATGTGGATTCTGGACTCACAGCATAGGTATCACCTTGTAGCTTATCAGAGATCCTCATATCCCATACCAACCAGGTGAATCAGAAACTCTGGAAGAGGGCTCAGCAATCTGCTCAAAAAGTCCCCTGGGTGATTCTGAAGAACACTGACATTTGAGAAGCCACTCAGATCTCAGTGGCTTAAACACTCATTCATCCTTCACCATCTATGCATTATCTGGAAGCTCTGCTTGAGGTCAACCTCAAGGGAGGCCTAAGATGCAGGGCTTTCTCCAGCACACATTACTTCTATTTCCATTTCACTGGGCAAATATGTTGAATGGCTACACCTGATTTCTAGTACAATCCTACAGCATGTCCCCCAAAAGAAGAAAAATATTTAATCTGGACAGCCCCAGGGAACAATTACAGTTAATTTTAGCTTTGGGGTTTCTTCCTATGGTGGGACTGGCTTTCTCCAGCACACATTACTTCTATTTCCATTTCACTGGGCAAATATGTTGAATGGCTACACCTGATTTCTAGTACAATCCTACAGCATGTCCCCCAAAAGAAGAAAAATATTTAATCTGGACAGCCCCAGGGAACAATTACAGTTAATTTTAGCTTTGGGGTTTCTTCCTATGGTGGGACTGGAGCTCCTGGCTAAGTCAAATGCCAATATTTTGACCTTGCCTCGGAGAAGGCAATGGCACCCCACTCCAGTACTCTTGCCTGGAAAATCCCATGGATGGAGGAGCCTGGTAGGCTGCAGTCCATGGGGTTGCTAAGAGTCAGATACGACTGAAGTGACTTAGCAGTAGTCAGAGGAGAGAGGAGGTTATCAACCTCCATTCACGTGGAAACTTGACAGATATTCTGCTGTTAGCATTTAAAAAGGGGCTGTGTGTGCTTAGTTGCTCAGTCATGTCTCACTCTTTGCAGCCCTATGGACTGTAGCCCACCAGGCTTCTCTGCCCACGTAATTTTCCAGGCAAGAATATTGGAGTGGGTTGCCATTTCCTGCTCCTAGGAATCTTTCCGACACAGAGATCAGAACTGCATCTCTTGCATCTCCTCTCCTATATTGTTCAGTTCAGCTGCTTAGTTGTGTCCGACTCTTTGCAACCCCATGGACTGAAGCATGCCAGGCTTCCATTTCCATCCTGGAACTTACTCAAACTCATGTCCACCGAGTCCGTGATGCCATCCAACCATCTCAGCCTCTGTCATCCTCTTCTCCAGCCTTCAATCTTTCCCAGCATTAGTGTCTTCTCCAATGAGTCAGTTCTTTGCATCAAGTGGCCAAAGTATTGGAGCTTCAGCTTCAGCATCAGTCCTTTCAATGAATATTCAGGACTGATTTCCTTTAGGATGGACTGGCTGGATTTCCTTGCAATCCAAGGGCCTCTCAAGAGTCTTTTCCAACATTTCAGTTCAAAAGCATCAATTCTTCGATGCTCAGCTTTCTTTGCAGTCCAAGACTCAGATCCATACATGACTACTGGAAAAACCATAGCTTTGACTACATGGACCTTTTTTGGCAAAGTAATGTCTCTGCTTTTTAATATGCTATCTAGGTTGGTCATAGCTTTTCTTCCAAGGAGCAACTGTCTTTTAATTTCATGGCTGCAGTCACCATCTGCAGTGGTTTTGGAGCCCAAAATAATAGTCTGTCCTGTTTCCATTGTTTCCCCATCTATTTGCCATGAAGTGATGGAACCAGATGCTATAATCTTAGTTTTCGAATGTTGAGTTTTAAGCCAACTTTTTTACTCTTCTCCTTCACTTTCATCAAGAAGCTCTTTAGTTCTTCTTCATGTTCTGCCATTAGGGTGGTGTCATTTGCATATCTGAGGTTATTGATATTTCCCCCAGCAATCTTGATTCCAGCTTGTGCTTCATGCAGCCCAGCATTTCACATGATAAACTCTGTATACAAGTTAAATAAGCAGGGTGACAATATACAACCTTGACATATTCCTTTCCCAATCTGGGGAGTTCTTTACCACTGGTGCAACCTGGGATGCCCTAAAAAGGAGCACTTTAACCCAACTGTAATAAGGAAACTAAATTATTGGGTTAATTATTTTTCTCAAGGTTAAACCTTTCTTTCACAAGTATTTAAACCTTAAAGCTTGATTGAATTTGCTAAATTTGGATCCAATATAAGATGATATCTGATGTAGCCTGAAATGTTTTATACTTGTAGCAATATTCCAGTACATTCTGTAGAGGCTTCTGTAACCTCCAGGAACTCTACCTCAGCCTGGTGACGATATCTGAACATCACCCATGTCACCCATGCTACCTCAAATTTTCAACAACTCCCAAATCTCAAGTGGCAGCACTAAAGACAGTAGAAACAGAAAGGCCTTCTCATGAGCTCTCCACAACCACTCACCAAATCACTGAATGATTGTATACACTGTGCAAGCTGTGCACTGCAGAACATTAGCAATCTAAAAGGTACCAGCATGTCACCAACACCAGGTATTTGCATATTTAGGAAGAATCATTCACACAGCCCACAGCACGATGTCTGTTTTTCTTTAACAAATCAGTTTATTCTGCCGAAGAAAAGTAAACTGTCTTGTCTTGAGAAAAACAGATGACTTTTTTTTTTTTTAACAACACCAAAGCAGCTTAAGGCTTAGAGATGATCTATGTACTATTTCAACAAAGTTTCTGCTTGATGCATTGTAATGTGCCTAATGTATTTCACAATCTAGCTATATTCTTAAGAAAGCTACTTATAGAAATTGAGCTTTAGTAAATAGAAATTCTCTTACAAAGGGAGGCTAACAATAGACAGTGTGATTATAATGATTTAAAGTTGGGTCTTCTAGTAGCAGTAACAATTCCCACACTGACATATACTTGATAGATCTCAAATCAACCTATTTGGATACACACATAGACACAAACACACTCATACACATACACACACACACAAATGTATGCATAGTAAGTGAGGGTATTCTGTTTCAGCTCATTTAGGTCTATAGCAAATTTTGCAAGATAATAGATAATAATATAATTACCAATAATTATTTAGAGAGAAGTCCCTAAATGAGAGGTTTCATGTCAGTTAAAGTTCTGGGAAACAATTTTTTTTTTAAAATTTGTAAACAGCCTTTCCAATTCCTGACTGTTATATCTGGTTCTACACTACACTGTGATCACATTTGGGTAAATGGATCCTGCTTAGCAGTCAACATGTGAATTCTTAAGCCAACCACATTCTTAAAAGCACATATGAGTGGAAAATTCATGATGAGAATAACACTCAGTCTGGTATGAAAACTACACATGTGTGTTGATGTAAATTAATAGAAGTGAGGTGTCAGAAAGCAGCACTTTCTGTTCTCAATCAATATTGGTGAAGTGCAGTGCCTGCCTCCTTCCTGGGCCACAACCACTTCTGCTGAACTCTTCCACAACTGCTTAGAGCTTAGTCAAAAACAAAAGCTTGAAAGTCAAATAATTTGCAGATATACTGAATACTTCTTGAGTAAGTCCTGGTGCTTGTGAATGAGCCTATCTGAGAGTACATCAGGCAAGACATTTGAGGAAATAATCTGCTTTGATACCTCTTAGAGAGAGAGAAAAATGAGAGGATGAAAGAAGACCTTAATTTGGGAACTGAATTGCAGAAAACACAATCACAACTTTGAAAACTGAAGCCAGTTCTTCAAAATTGTTAGTCTCTCTTTACATTTATTTAATTTACCAAATTTTACTTTTAGTATATTCAGGACTTCTCTGTTGCACCAAGCAAGTATTTAAATCAACCTTTCCTACTGCCAGCAAAAGTAAGCAGAGAAAGAAAGAATGCAGAGGAAAAACGTAGCTTACTTCTTCCTACAGACTGGATATTGCTTGTAAAAGTTGTGACACACACGGTTCAGGACTGGAACACTTTAATGCAGCCTTTAACTAAAGATGCATACTCCAGACATATAAAAGTAATTACAAAATGATTTAGATCTCTTCATGTACTTTTCTTTTTTTTTTAACTGTGTTGAGAACATTTATCATGAGACCAACCTTCTTAATCAATTTTCATCTGTGCCATTCAATACTGTTAGCTGTAGGTACAGTGTTATACAGCAGTTGTCTAGAACTTAGTAATCTTATATAAGGGAAACTTTATGCCTATGGGTTAATAACTCATTTTCAGAAAATGTAAATCAAAACCACAATGAGATTTCATGTTACACCTGTCGGAATGTATATCATCAAAAACCAACAAAAGATAGTAAGTGCTGCTGAAGATGTGGAGGGAGAAATCAGAACCCTTATACACAGTTAGTGAAAATACAAATTGGTATAGCCACTATGGGAAACAATATGGAGGTTTTTAAAAATTGGAAATAGAATTACCCTATGATCCACCAATCTACTTATGGGTATTTATCCAGAATAATTGAAATCGCGGTCATAAAGAGATATTAGCAACACAGTATTCACACAGCACTATTCACAAAAGTCAAGACCTGGAAACAACCTAAGCATCCATCCATCAACAGATGAATAAATAAAATGTAATACAAATGCAAGAGTGTATCCACATACTTTTAAAACACGTACTACAGTTACCTTTGCTTTGTCTTCTTAAAACCCATTTAAAAAGCCCCCAGCCCCATAAAACTTAAATAGAAATTTTAACTCTTATGTACCAGTGACAAATAATTTTGGAAAAAGAAAACACTCCTTTGTGTGTCTGTGCGTTTTTTTTTTTTTCTACTTTACTATTGTCCTCCTCCCCTTGACCTTTGTACAGATACTTCCATGAAGCATGAGAAAGAAAAAAAAGATTGAGAAGTGCAATATCTCCTTTAAAGTTCATGGGGAAATGGGAAAGAGGAATTCCGGAAATCTGACTTAGTCATTTCTATCCGGCACATATAATTAAAATTTAATACTTGACCCATATTTTTCAAGAGCCACATTTTTCAACTGATTTTAGGTCCAATAGCAGGTTACCTATAAGCTTAAAATACAGTGAAAATTCTTTTTCTTTTTAACTTCTACTCTTTTTTTAGTAATGTCTAGGACTTAGCAGGCATTACACAAATTTAGTGCTGACCTATCAAATTAGACACATGAATTTAAACTTAGGGAATATAAAAGAAAGGGAGAGTATAAATTTCTTTTTTGCCAAAGTGCTGATAGTTGTTTAAAGAACACTATTGGATCATTTATTTTAATAGCTTTTCGTTTCCTGTTTTAGTTTATAATACCTTTGGGGTTTAGGAAATAAGTGCTATTCTAGACAAGTTTCCTTTGGTAAACACTGATCCACTTGCTCTTATTCTGACTGGAACTGAAACAAACTGTTTTTCCCTATATTTATTCCCCATCATTTCAGATGGATGTCCTGAAATGATCACTGTCATGGCCTCGGGCATTTCACTTTCTTATTTCAGAAAGGAGTTAAAAAAGGAGAGTTCATCTTACATTTTTATGCATGGAAAACAAACAACAAACTTATTTTAGGAAAACTCATCCCTACTCCAGTACTCTTGCCTGGAAAATCCCATGGACGGAGGAGCCTGGTAGGCTGCAGTCCATGGGGTCGCGAAGAGTTGGACACAACTGAGCGACTTCACTTTTCACTTTCATGCATTGGAGAAGGAAATGGCAACACACTCCAGTGTTCTTGCCTGGAGAATTCCAGGGACGGGCGAGCCTGGTGGGCTGCCCTCTATGGGGTCACACAGAGTCGGACACGACTGAAGCGACTTAGCAGCATCCCTTTTGAGGAAATGCCACAATTATTTGTTAAAGTGAACTCACCACTTTTTTTGATAGATCAACTTTTATATCATGGGCAAGTGATTTCATTTCACCACACCAGTTCCTACATTTATAAAATGGAGTTAACAATAGTACTGTCTTCAGAGCATTATTGTGAAGTTTCAGTAAGGCAATGCTTAACAAGAGGAAGATCTAGGCAAAGTCATGTTAACTTAGTACCTATGGACTCAGCTCAGATCATGCTATTAGAAAAGAAAAGATACCAAAAGAATATACTATGTGTGTGTGTTTACATATACACACATGTGCATGCACATGAACACATATGCATACCTGGAAATGGAAAAAAATAATCCACAGTGCACATCCACTGTTGACTCTAATAGGAAGTATTCTCTAAGGGGAAAATATTACCATCAAGCATATTCTTAGAGCTGCTTTTAAAAATACATATCCATCAACATGTCCTGGGAGAAATGAAGGCAATGAGGATAGGCTGCTGCTGCGGCTGCTGTTAAGTCGCTTCAGTTGTGTCTGACTCTGTGCGACCCCAGAGA